>JALPQI010020819.1:0-25907 GCA_025490895.1 Thaumatotibia leucotreta | reverse complement strand
TGAGCTCATGTTAAAGTTCTTATATATATTATGGTGTTATCAAATTACTTGCCGACCGCTTAGAGTTTGCATGCGCTCATGATTTCGAACAAATTTCCTTGAACTTTCCATAAAAAGTTGATCAGCCGGTGGGCCCGCTTTGTATGGAAAGGCGATTTCATTTTTCATGATTTCGATATGAATCCCATAGAGAAAGTTGTTCACTATTATGGGCACACGCATACCCTAAAGTGTCGGCAACTAATTTGAAAACACCTTATATATAATAACTTACAGGCGTCCATAGAAAATATTAGGTCTTCAATTTTATATGATATTCCTAATGGCCCTGACAAGCGCCAAACGCTATTATTCGTTTATTTCTATCAAGTAATACAACAGTATCATTGGACTGCATATTTAACAAAATGTCTCTTTGGTCACTGCTTATTGACTCTTCGCAGCCTCGAAAGCCAATTGTCTGGATTCTTGGAGGCCCAGGAGTGGGCAAAGGTACGCAATGCCAAAAAATCGTGGACAAGTACGGTTTCACTCATCTCTCTACTGGTGACCTGCTGAGAGATGAAGTGAAGACTGGCTCGGAACGTGGAAAAATGCTGGCTGCGACCATAGCAAGGGGTGAGCAGAAAGCAAGGGTTTTTTTTGTTAACAGGCGATTTTATATTTTATAACACATATTTACATTAATAAGCAGATTAAATACTCGACTCGCCTTAATGAACACTAGATTAAACGACTGAAGAAAGCAGGGATCGGAACCGTTCTTCATTAACCATTTGATATTGTTCTTTAACCGTTATAAATTCCGTTCGTATTAGTAACGGTTAAATACGGTAACGGTTTTGTAAATGAACACAATATTTCTGGTTCACAATATTCAAGATGAACGGAAAAATTTCGTTCTTTCACATAACGGTTTTGACAAGAACATTATATGATTTATATGAAAGAACAAAACTTTTCTGGTTACCGTTACTACAGATGAACGAAAAATAAAGTTCCGTGAACCATTATTAAACTGTTCGCTATGACGTAAACATGCCGCCACTCGCTCTCTCTTTTCCACACGAATATAGTTCGTATTTTTATTTCATTTGATTAGCCATTTAGGTTTGACGTGTGATATTGGCCGCATGATGAAAAAGGTTTAAATTGAATTAAGTGAAAGGATGCAATATGTGCTAGCAATTCTGGCGCCTCCTAGCGCCGTCGACGGGAACTTGCCTGGAAATTGGTTACCTGACAACGAGTTGTTGACTGAGATGTCAATGTTTTTTCCGACATAATGTTCATATTTAATTATCATTTAAGTTTTGAGTATTAAGTTAAGCTGATGTCCAATGATATACCTACATAACTATGTTTATAATGGTAAGTTTGTGAACATTCTGATTAGTAGATATTTCTTTCTATGTTAATTTTAGAGTTTAATGAGAAGGAGGTAAGACGGAGGAGTAAGACGCCGGATGTTGGTCTACTACCGGCACCTGGCTTGTAATATGGGTTCGGCTCCTTGGTAATTAAATATATATACTTACTATAATAACTTGCATCATACTCCTATTACCTACGTAGTTATGGGTGCATCCCACTCGTCTGGAATAGTCAACATAGTGATAGGTACGATACGTGAATTGCTCAAGGAGACAGTTGCAGTTCCTATTATTTCCCTTAATGGAACCCCTATGCTTGGATTCGCGTTCCATTGACGTCAGGTGAGCTTAACACAACTAGCAATATGGTGTTGCTGGCTACATTCCGCTAGACGCAAAATGACTTTGTCCCACAATTATGTATTTTGTTTTGTTATGAAATCATTATATCGTAACTGTGGAATGTCTTCTCAAAAGGGCTTATTTCCACTTTGTCAATAGAGATAATTTATCTTATGGAAACATAGAAAAAATAACCCTTATTGCAAGAGTGGAAATAAGCCCTTTTGAAAATACACTCCTCTACTAGTGTATTTCTTAACCCTTTGCAAGCCGATCACGAACCTAAATCTGAGTTTACACTTGCAACTTATTGCCGCAAGTTTACAAAGCTTAAATGTAACTTTATAAAACGCGACCCAGGTCTAACCTCGGCTTAGCTCGTTACTTTCGCAGTTGTGAGCTTGAACTCTATTGACATCATAGTAAAGTTCAAATTTAAACGAACATTTCTTTGGCGAATGAAAGTATATTTTCTGTTTATCTGTCCATCCGTCTGTCTGTATGTCTGTTTGTTTCACTGCCTGTCTGATTGTCTGTCCGTACGTCTATCCGGTCGTTTGTTTCCGCAAAGAAACATGTTTCGACCAGATACTCGTAGTATTCGAAATGATTGCTTTTACAATTATTCTGGGTGTATTTCTTAGGGTTCTGTAGTAAATTAGAAACTCTTACAGATTCGCCATGTCCATCCACCTGTCTGTCTGTATGTTTGTCTGTCTGTCAGTCTGTTTGTCTGCATGTCTGTCTGTCCGTCCGTTTGATTCCTCAAAATTATTGCTTTCTCAATTATTCTGGGTGTAAGTACTTTTTAGGATTCTGTAGTAAATTAGGAACCCTTGCATTTTGGCTCCCTCTGTCTGTCTGTATGTCTGTCTGTCTGTTTGTAAGTCTGTCTGTCTGACGGTCTGTCCGTCTGTCTGTTTGTTCATCTGCCTATCTTTCTGTCTGTCTGTTTGTCTCTCTGTCTGTGTGTCTGTCTATCTGAACGGACTGACTATCTGTACGCAGAGATGGGCATTATTCGAATAAATTTTTATCAGAATAATTATTCGAATAAACAATAATTCACGATTTCTTTATTCGCGAATAATTTAGTCACGAATGATTTATTCGCGAATGAATCATTCGCGAATAAATCAGCCACGAATGAATTATTCTGCTGGTTTTTAAATGACGAATGATTTATTCGTCATTTTCATTCGAATAAATCTATGAAAAACATATTTTTCTGTTGCATTATATTAAATTAAACAACGTCAAGCATAATATTTAACATAAATCGTGAATACTGTAATTTGTTCTAAGTTCTAGCACGCTAAAGAATGTTAAGATTGTTAAGGGTTAGGGGTAATATATAAACCCAGGTAGTAAGTATAATTAGCGAGACAATGAGTTAGTCATACACAAAGTAACTTTCTATTAGCCTAGAAAGAGACGGGTATATTTATAAGCGAGAAACCCGTATTTTCTTATCAGTTGCATGCTTCTGAGCGAATCCTAAATTATAATAAATCCATGTTGATTCTAAAATATGTTTGCACTTTTTTTAATTATCCCTATAATAGATACGCCAAATGCAAACCCTGACCTGAAACCTTTTTCGTTAGTTTTTGCACGTGCCATATAAGTATTACATCTTCGCCAGGAAGGACTTATTTTCTAGCAAACAATAGAAAATTTTAGTAATCATGTTCACAATAAATAGTGCGGAAGATATAAGAACATTATTTGCAATTTAAGCGCAAAAAAAACCGGCCAAGTGCGAGTCGGACACGCGCGCGATGGGTTCCGTACTATTATCAATTTATTATTAAAAAAATACAGTTTAATCAATCTACCTCAAAAACTATAGGAGATAATTTAATCAAACCAAAAATCCTTGATAGAGTTTATTAATGTGCATAACATATATTTTTTTTTAAATTTTACATTGCGTAGTTTAAAAAATAGAGGGGGGGGACACATTTTTCAGACTTTGAGAGCTGATATCTCGAAAACGATTAGCTCTGTCTCTTTGTCTGTCGGTCTGTGTGTCTGTATGTCTGTTTGTCTGTTCATCTGTCCATCCGTCTCTTTGTCTGTCGGTCTGTATGTCTGTCCGTCCGTCTGTCCAACCGTTTATTTCTACAAATAAGTATATTTCGACCGGATATTATTTAAAATGGTTGCCTTTTCAATTATTCTGGCTGTAAGTACTTTTAAGGGTTCTGTAGTAAATTAGGAACCCTTACATTTTCGCCATGTCCGTCTGTCTGTCTGTATGTCTGTCTGTCTGTCTGTTCATCTGTCCATCCGTTGTCTGTCTGTCTGTCTGTCGGTCCGTCTGTCTGTCCGTCCGTCTGTCTGCCCGTTTATATCTGCAAAGAAACATATTTCGACCAGATTACTTGAAATGTCTGTCTGTCTGACGGTCTGTCCGTCTGTCTGTCTGTTCATCTGTCAATCTTTCCGTCTGTCTGTCTGTCTGTCTGACGGTCTGTCCGTCTGTCTGTCTGTTCATCTGTCGATCTTTCTGTCTATCTGTCCGTGTGTCTGTCTGTCTGTCTGTCTGTCTGTCCGACGGTCTGTCCGTCTGTCTGTCTGTTCATCTGTCGGGCTTTCCGTCTGTCTGTCTGTCTGTTTGTCTGTCTGACGGTCTGTCCGTCTGCCTGTCTGTTCATCTGTCGATCTTTCCTTCTGTCTGTCTGATGGTCTGTCTGTTTGTCTGTCTGTTCATCTGTCGACCTTCCCGTCTGTCTGTCTGTTTGTCTGTCTGTTCATCTGTCGGTCTTTCTGTGTGTCTGTATGTCTGTCTGTCTGTTCATCTGTCCATCCGTCTGTTTGTTTGTCTGTCGGTCTGTATGTCTGTCCGTCCGTGTGTCCAACCGTTTATTTCTGCAAAGAAACATATTTCGACCGGATATTATTTAAAATGGTTGCCTTTTCAATTATTCTGGCTGTAAGTACTTTTTAGGGTTCTGTAGTAAATTAGGAACCCTTACATTTTCGCCATGTCCGTCTGTCTGTCTGTATGTCTGTCTGTCTGTCTGTTCATCTGTCCATCCGTCTGTTTGTTTGTCTGTCGGTCTGTATGTCTGTCCGTCCGTGTATCCAACCGTTTATTTCTGCAAAGAAACATATTTCGACCGGATATTATTTAAAATGGTTGCCTTTTCAATTATTCTGGCTGTAAGTACTTTTTAGGGTTCTGTAGTAAATTAGGAACCCTTACATTTTCGCCATGTCCGTCTGTCTGTCTGTCTGTCGGTCCGTCTGTCTATCCGTCCGTCTGTCTGCCCGTTTATATCTGCAAAGAAACATATTTCGACCGGATATTACTTGAAATGTCTGTCTGTGTGTCTGTCTGTCTGTCTGTCTATCTGACGGTCTGTCCGTCTGTCTGTCTGTTCATCTGTCGGGCTTTCCATCTGTCTGTCTGTCTGACGGTCTGTCCGTCTGTCTGTCTGTTCATCTGTCGATCTTTCCGTCTGTCTGTCTGACGGTCTGTCCGTCTGTCTGTCTGTTCATCTGTCGATCTTTCCGTCTGTCTGTCTGTTTGTCTGTCTGTTCATCTGTCGGTCTTTCTGTCTATATGTCTGTGTGTGTGTGTCTGTCTGTCTGTCTGTATGTCTGTCTGTCTGTTCATCTGTCCATCCGTCTGTTTGTCTGTCGGTCTGTATGTCTGTCCGTCCGTGTGTCCAACCGTTTATTTCTGAATTTGGTACAGGTATACATATTAATTATGCTAACAAAGTGGTAGAATAAAAACTTTGGTGGGCTGTGGGTTTAAAAATAAAACCATTTCAAACGTAATCGGCCCAGCCGTTTTCGAATAACTACGGAACCCTATACTGAGCATGGCCCGACATGGTCTTGGCCGGTTGTTTGATATTGTATTCTCGCCATTTTTCGCAACTCGACATCTAACGTGCCTATTTTGCGTGATCCCAACGCTGGCCAAATATTTTGCTGCCGCAATATTATAAATATTATAATTACAAGAGGTTGTATGTTACATTTTTTCATATTAC
Source organism: Thaumatotibia leucotreta (assembly GCA_025490895.1). Classification (NCBI taxonomy): domain Eukaryota; kingdom Metazoa; phylum Arthropoda; class Insecta; order Lepidoptera; family Tortricidae; genus Thaumatotibia; species Thaumatotibia leucotreta. The sequence continues at coordinate 20,182 of JALPQI010020819.1, read as the reverse complement.
CGTGAAACTAGCCAACATTGGCCGCTTTTTTCGGAAATCCTAAAATATCTCAAAAAAATTATATTAAGCCTTGTAAGTTTTTTCTGCTCAGCATGTGCACTGTGATCGTATCGTACGCATCGGCTCACATGAAGAAATAATTTTTAGATTGTCATTTAGATCAGATTTTTGTCGTTTTAAGGTGCGTGCAAACCCCCGTGTATATGCCCGCTCTACGAAATCACCCAATCACGTTTTGTGTAACGATCAAATTTCGTAGAGTGGGAGGTTAGAATAGCGAATGTTCTTTTGGTCTGAATGCACCTTTGGAGGGCGGGCAAAGTAATCTCGTTTTAGGCCAACATTGCCCACCTCAATTTAGTGCTTAAAAATAGCTCGTATGACAATAATACTACGATCACAGAAGGTTTTTGGGAAATTCTACCATTTCATGTTTATAACTCAGGGATAAGTATTTATAAACAATTTTGAGTAAATTGGTTGGGCCATGTTACCAACCCGTTTTCGCTCTTTTTCATACAAGGTCCACTAACGCAATTCGCAAATGCTAGGGTTGTCACTTTTAAGTAGATATCTTAACCAAAGACGTTTAACTTTTGTTCAAAGTATTAGTATACTAGTGAAGTAAAACAGTCCAAAATGTATTATTTGTTTTAATGCAATAATAATAAAACCGTTTTTTGAATGGGAATCAAGATAATATTATATTGATATAAATAATATCAGCCCACTAACGAAGCAGCAGACAACGAAACTGACAATTGAGAGTATAGTTATTGGTTCCGAACATTTTGTACACGTAAAATAAAATAACGGAGTTATAAAAACGTAATTTACTGAAAAAAACATTACCCTCCGCTATTTTCATCATCATCATCATCATCATCATCAGCCAATTGACGTCCACTGCTGGACATAGGCCTCCCCCAGAGAGTTCCACAAAGATCGGTCGTGAGCTGTCCGCATCCATTAGACACCCGCAACCTTTACCAGGTCGTCGCTCCATCTTGTGGGGGGCCTTCCCACGCTGCGCCGTCCAGTGGTATTTTCATAAAGTGGTAAAACTTGAAAGTGACAACTGTAGGCTATTTTTCATGATGGGCAATGTCTTCAATGTCCGTTTGCTAAAGTACTGGATAAAATTGCCCAAAGCCATAACTTATTTTCTGATTAGCTTTTTCCAATAAAACTACTATCAATATAATCTACTGTTCTCATTTTATTACAGGTCATGTTTTTTTTTTTTTCATTTAATACCACCCTGTTTTGAGAAATTTATGTCTATATTTTGCCAAGATTTTGCCCGCCAAATAACCAACCTCACTCAAGAAGCTCTAGCAAACAACTAGATGAAGATAGACGCAAAAGTCATACTTGGTGTTGCTTCTCACTTAATCTATTTTATACTAAAAATAACTAATTTATTTAAAATTCAAGTTTTGGGCGATGTTTCCCCTGGAGGCAAAGTGGGCTAATTTTACGGTAGTAATTCTATGTGTATTTAGCTATATTTTACTGAAACCTTACTGAAACTAATGCGGTGCCGTGTTCCACAGCCTTGGATACCATGGACCCTTTGATATTAAGACACCTGAATGGATGCCTTGGTATACCAGCATAGAAGAAAGTGGAAGATGCCATGCCAGAGGACCTAACCCGCGTATGTGCCAGCCATCCTGGAACCCTTTGATATAGCAAGAATTCTTTTCCCTTTGAGATAGCAGTGATGAGTATTTGTTGCGTTGCAACCTCAGTGCGCAAAAGTACTCGTTATCATCAGATCGGCTGTGGTCATATACTCATATGCTGACTCCAGCGGCAGCGGTGAAACGCTGGAATGTGGAAGACCAAGCTAACCACGAATAAATAAATATTAATATATATAGTCTTTTTCCTTTTTTAGTTTTAGTAGGTACACACGCCAACCCAGTTAACTCTATCAAAGATTTCGATTCTGGACCGTGTACGTGTTTCACTTAGTCGATTTGACCAAACTTTGATTCGAAATATAACGCTTATTTTCGAATAGTCATGTCAAATCTCCATAGTACTTTAGCACTACATATATATCTGAGAGAAAGCGTTATTCTTCGAATAAAAGTTTGGTGAAACGCAGCCTTAGTTTTATTTTCAGTGACGTCTCAATTGTTTTTTCTTAAAATCTTGAATTGGTCCCGATCTGTCTTTGTCACCCATTCTTGATTCGTCGTTTTAACTGGGGTCAACTATATCAACTTTGGTAATTTGTTGTATTGTCTATTTCATATTGCTCATTTAAGCCTTCGTCAACATCTTCTTTGGGTGTGTTGCTCTAACTACTATCTTGCTATACTATATGCTAACTATAAAAAATTATAGTGACACAATCAGATCGGCATCAATTTAAGAACTTGACATACGACGACTGAGAGTATAGTTCGTGAAATATAAATTGGTAACTTTCTACCTACATTATAGTAAAAATAAACGTTCAATTTATATTTCTCGAACTATACTGCACGCTTAGCACATGATTGCTATGTCAGTATGTTATCGCTACATGTATAGATTTTCTATCTTTTACCAACAATATGAATAAAAGGGAGATGGATAATCTATCTCGCGGCGACATATTGTCGCACTGAATCATAACACTAACCTTTTCAATGCCACGGCAAAAACAGCAGCTGTCACTCCATCCACGCCACCAAAGTGTCACAAAGGAATTTGTCAAAAACTATAAGCAAGTGCGACTAGGTCTTTATTGATCTGTGACTTGTATATCGGTCTTTGGCATTGAAACAGTGGTACCAACATAACCGTTATCGCCGTCCACAAGGTTTCAATTAGATTGGACAATGACTGATATATTGGTAGGTACTGATTAACAAGAGAGTTTCAACGCCAAAGACTATTTGTAAGTCACAATCCACAAAATAATATGTAACTATGCACGTGCGTAAAGTTCAAATTTAGCTTTTATAGTTTTACGTGGCGTTGAAAAGGTTGAAGCAAGTCACCAGTCTCACGACTCACCAGTCAGCTATTTGGAATATAGTTGATTTTTGTGGTAAAACATGTTAGTTTATTGGTGTCTGCAAATGACATTGCATTTATTCGTAACTCTTACACGCATCCAGTCCAATTGCCTTATTCATAAAACATCAAGACACATTAGTTAACTGTGTTGGCGATGAAATGATTATATTTAGCTATTTTTGTAACGAACAGGTTGTGTAGCCAATATGCCAATCGCTAACATTCAGTCGCGAACGAAACTCAACTGTCTTCGTCACACCAATAAGAAAGAGTGACAGAGAGAAAACTACGATACACTACCTGCTCAGCGTAGCGTAGCGATTGGCACGTTAGCTAACATAGCTACGGACTCAGATCTATCGACCTCTTTTGAAAAGCAAGTTCAGTTTCTCAAAAGAGGTTGGTGACAGATTGCAAACTCTGTTGCCAAACTTAAAGAAATCTGCATTAACAAGCAACTCGCAGCTACGCGTCTTTTTTCAATTGTATAGATTAAAAAGAGAAGTGTGGCGGCAAGTTGATGTTAAACACAAGATATGCTAGCCTTGCTATAGGAATTAACGTGACTGTAATCATAACATTACCTCCTGATAACAGTAGGTAAGGACATTTTTTCGCCGCCAATGAATTGATATAACTGATAAAATATATGTTCGTTTAACACTACGAAGCTGATACTTACTTTGTTGAGTTAGTTGTTTACATGCAATTTGTTGCTTGGCGTGTGTTGCTCGCTTTTATTTTTTGACGTGGCGGTGAAAAGGTGAACGAAAAGGTGCCACTTTGTCACTTAAATTGATGGCTTTTCCTTTTGACATAGGATTTAAAACAAATTGGCAGATTGTAGTGTATTGCGTCCTTTTTCCTTAACTACGTTCGGTTATGCGTTTAAATTTGGAACAGATTTTAAAATTCTAGTGGGTCTCTATTCCAGTATCCATAAATATTAAAATAGTAAACGACACGAAACGTCATTTCAATACGTTTTCCTTATACAAGCCATACGACATTCAATCTCGATTAATCGGAGAATAGGCACCACATGTGATTGTCTATTTGTTCAAATCAATTTTGACAGGAAAACCACTATTATTCCGTTCCCAAGAACACTAAACGTAGCGTTCGCGGCCAAAAACGTTTGAAAGAACATTAACCGTAACGGAAACTTTATAAGAAGAACATGACATGACAGTTCATCTCTTACAACAGAATTAGGAAAACCGTTATTATTCCGTTCGTTGAGAACAGAATCGGCCATTAAGCGTTCCGTCAAAGAACATTAAGAAGTATCGGTTAATGAGAACAAAAACTTTATGATTATGGTTTGGGGTTGACGTATGGTAACGGTTTGAAAATAATAACGGTTTCCGATCCCTGGAAGAAAGTGCCTACTTACCTAATAATCAACTTTTATAAAAAAAATGATGGCACTTAAAAACTGGAAAAAACTCATCCTTCCATTCAAAAAATATTTCATCTTACAATATTACCCCAACGTACCTTAAAACTGGTTGACTGGTAGAGAATGCCTTAAGGCATTAAGTCCGCCATTTGTACTTTCATTTTGTGCAATAAAGTTTAAATAAATAAATAAAATATGGAAAGTAAGAATATTATAAAAGCCGTGCCGTGTCAGACACGTTTCAGGCGAAGACGAGACGATCATTATTTATTGACGAATAAAGATTACTTATTTTGTGGCACAAAAGGAAGTGAGAGAAATAATATGATTTTGTCAATAAATATTAATCGTTTGGTCTTCGTCTCACGAAACTGCCAGTCTCGCCGTCGGGAGTCTTGGTTCGTGTAGGTATTTGGGTCAATCACTTTTTTTTGTTGTTATTCTGTCACATCACCCAGGGGACAACAGTGGGATAGTTTGTTAGAAAAAAGAATCATGCACACTCTACTATCATGATGAGCCACCTTTGAAAGGCCACATAACTGTCAAAAAATTCAAACTTTTGTCAATTTGAATGCTGCTAAACTGTGATTTTAAGGGTGACCCAGGAGAACGTAACCATGGCAACGAGTGACATAAAAAAGTGATTGACCCATTTACAATATTTCACATACCTAACTACTTCCCACGTAAACCAATTACTTACGCAATGTCCTTTTAGGTGATCTGGTACCGAATGAAATAGTGCTTGAACTTCTCAAAGATGCTATAGCGAAGCATCAAGCAACCTCGAAAGGGTTCCTAATCGACGGGTACCCGCGAGAGAAGAGCCAAGGAGAGGCTTTTGAGAAAGCTATTGCACCTTGCGATGTGAGTTACGAGAGTTTTCTACGAAATATGATATGACACTAACAAATACATCTGAATAAGAATGGATTTAGCCGTGTGGTGACGGCAGTAAGAATACATTTGTCACCACCCCAACTCCTCCTGCGGGTGTCGTAAGAGTCGACTAAGGGATTGAAGTGTTACCATAGTGGACACATTACTGCGATCGCCAATCCGCTTGCCCAGCGTGGCGATTATGGGCATTTACCTCCTAATGCGTTTATACGCATACCTAGTTAATATGAGAGACCTACGTCCAGCAGTGGACTATCATAGGCTGATGATAAGAATGGATTCGGTTGGCACCTTAAAAATGTAGGAAACTTGGCGTTGTTCATGTAGGAACTTATGGAGGTGATTCCGGCGATTCATCTACATATTTGTGTCAGCGCACACGGAAAGGTACCTTGTCACGGTGTTTAAAATGGACTTCATTGTAGAACACATAAGGACTATTTTAAGAGCCGTGACAAGAAACCTTTCTATGCACTAATTGTTTCCAGAAAATCCTCTATTTCGAAGCGACGACAGAAACAATGAAGCAACGTCTTCTGGAACGCGCGGCCAAATCTAAAGTGAAGCGGGCGGACGACAACGAGGCTACCATCCAACTCAGGCTGAAGACGTTTCTAGAAAACAATAAGCAAGTGCTGGCCCAGTATCCGGAAAAGTTCAAGGCGGTAAGTATTATATCCTACGCGACAGCGTTTCCATCCTCAGCATTTAAATGTTTGGCAGGTGCCTTCCACGAAACTTGCCTTGTCTTGGCCTTGTCTAGGTACTTTGTCGACAACCTGACGACTATGACAGCTACCTTAGAAATATATGGAAAGTGCGAGAAGTCTCTATGAATACAAACACCCAGTTATAAAATTAAGATACACCAACATTTTATTCGTAATTTTAATAAATTTCTTACATGTAGGAAACGGCGGCACGTACCCGACATTCTCTTGGAATGCACCGGCAGTCCTCGACTGTGCGTTTTTCTAGAAAGGATTTGTCTTACTCACTCTAATGACGCCTTCGTTTGAGTGACAAAGAAAAATCCTCGAAATTTACGAATTTCGATTTTCGCGGTAGTAGGCCTGGCACGAATGGAATGAATGAAATGAATGACATTTTGATTGTGTGTAATGCGGTCGTCCTATACCAACCTCTATCTACTGTCATTAAGACATCCACACATAGATACTTTCTGTCACTTACTCGATCCATTCGTGCCAACTTTCGTGAATTTACCTGTAGGTAAGCAATCTCCTCGCAATCTCTTACAAACTGGTTTATAGGGTCACTTTGACATGGTTACTTACTGAATAGCCTAAGGTTTGAAATTGGTTGATTTTGTAAATATCACTATTTTACATTAACTTCATTGTTTGCAGATTAACGCCGAAAGACCTGTCGAAGAAGTTTTTAAAGACGTCGGAAACGTTCTAGATCCAATAGTATCCCTGCAGCAAGCTTAATTTAACTGACATAAATAAATCTTTAATTAATACCTACGTCAAATGTAAATATTTGAAACTAATTTATTATTCACGTAAAACATGTTCAGATCAGAGATACTGCTCTTCCTTTGTTGATAATTGGAAAATATCACGTATTTTAAACTATTATGAACATGATTACAACATTCCGTTTAAACTTGCCGTTTGCTTTGAGTTAGTTTCTGCGGAAAGTGAAGGCATCTGGCAGTAAGGCGTTTCACATGCCGCCATTTTTCGAACAGCAGGGTGCTTAGACAAGTTGCCAAACGCTAGACGCTTAATCGTTAATCGTAAACGAAAGGCAGCTAACTGTCTTTGTCGCACTAATATGAAAGAGTAACAGAGAGGGAAAATTACGATACGCTACTACGCGTTAGCGATTGCATGGCAACTTGGTTTGGCGCGGTATTAGGTCTGGGGGGCTACCACGATCTAACAATGCGATTCAGTTTAGGACCTAATCTGAATCGCGATGTGTCAGTTCCATAGAATAACTGTCAAAAACTGACAAGCCGAACCTAAACTGAATCGCATTTAAGACGTCATGGTAGCCCCCCGATCTGTGTGGTGTAATTTTGTATTGATTCGCTCGAAAAAATAAGGCGCTAAATAACTACCACATATATCGGCCACCTAGAGCTAGGATCTAAGGCACTGGTCTCACCGCGAGCTACTAAGCTATGAAGTATGGGCTATAAACACGAACAAAAGATACGCACTCCCGTGTAAATAAAAGAGACACGGTGATACTCGCCCAGCTATCAGCTATCACCAATCACAAAGTCCAAAGTCAAAGTTTTTTATTTGCTAGAATTGTGATACATTTAGATGATTTTTTTATAGTAAGCACAACAACACAATTCACCAAAACATTGGCATGCAAAATAATTTCTTATATAATATTTTAAAATTACCAGATATGTCCCAAATTATTTACAAAATATGTCTACATAATAATGCATCAATTTAATAATGTAAAATTGAATATAAAAATTAAAATAATTAAAAATTATGAAATAAAACTATGAAAACGGATAAACTCGCGTATATTAACTAATTTTAACTTCATTCCGACGTTTCGAACACTTTACAGGGTTTCACTTACAGGGTTAGGTACACTTTAAAGTGTTCGAAACGGTAACCGAAGAAAATATTAATTAAAAATTAAATATAAAAATTACAATAAAAACAATAATATTTTCACCTTATCTACACGTTTAAAAACTCATTTATACAGTAAAATCGTTTCTCTCCCAGTCAAAATCGAAGCTTTGTCAAAAATAAATTAGTGGGTAACATTCTCGATTCTATTGGAAGATGATTATATATGCGGATTGGCATTATTAAACAATTATTTCTAAATAAGGCTGTCTTAGATACTGGTTGCTTAAGGGTGTACATATCTCTATCACGTAAATTCGGATTATAAATATAAATCAGGATTTTGCCTTACAAACTTAGCGTGTTCAAAAATATACATGGCTGTGAGTGTCATTACATTTAATTTTTCAAATAAAGGCCTACATGGTTCAAATGGACCAAATCCACATACCGCACGAATACATCTCTTTTGTATTAAGAAAACTTTGTTAACATCTGTTGAGTTTCCCCAAATTAAGATACCATATCGAAGCACAGATGATACATAACCGTGATAAGCAAGTAAAGCAGATTGCTCCCCTGCTATGCTTCTTAACCGTTTCAACGCGAAAACAAATTTATTAAGTTTGTTACATATATTTGTGATCTGTGCTTTCCAGTTGCAAAATTTATCAATAGTTATTCCTAAGAAGTTTACTTCATCGCTGTTATTAAGATATTGGTCCTTGTAATGTACTTTTACGGTTTTACATTTGGATTTATGATTAAAAAAATAAACTAAGTTTGTCTTGTCAATATTAATTTTCAAATTATTGTTTTCTATCCACGTGCCTATATCGTCAACCGCCTTTTTAATAATTGCTTCGTGTGATCTGGATCTGTCATTGTCTGTGATCATAATTGACAAATCATCTGCGAACATGACCATTTGATGTTCGGTAACCAAGGGTATGTCGTTTATGTAATATATGAAGAGCAAAGGTCCTAAAACACTTCCTTGTGGTACTCCTTTCGGGTTATTTTTGAAGGTCGATCGATACTTCACTAGTTCCTTATGCTCATTTAGTCTTTCAATTTCAACGCATTGACTACGACCGGACAGATTCAAGCCATCTGGATGCGCAACCCCTGATTCCGTAATGTTCACATTTTCTCAATAAGATCGTGTGATCTACACTACAAGATCAAAAGCTTTTGACATGTCAAAGAAAACTGCCGCTATGGGAACTTTCTTGTCTAGGCTTTCGGTTACACTATGAATAAGTCGATATGCGGCATGAGAGGTAGATCTATCCTTTACAAAACCGTTTTGTGTCTTTGAAATGATTTGGTGTTTTTCAGCAAAATCAACCAATCGTGATTTCATGGCCTTTTCAAAAATTTTGGACAGTATAGGTACAAGCGTTATTGGTCTATAGTTATTTAAATGGCATCGGTCTTTTTTTTTAAATAAGGGCTTCACGATTGACTTTTTTAACCTCTCAGGAAAGGTACCCTGTAAGAACGACTGATTAATTAGATGAGTTAGCACTTTAGTCAGTACCATTGTAGCTCGTTTTATAATAATAGTACATATATTGTCAATCCCAACAGCATTTGTACTACGAAGCGACTATCGCCGTGTCTCTTTTATTTACACGGCAGTGCGTATCTTTTGTTCATGTTTATAGCCCATACTTCATAGCTTTATAGCATTATTCGCAGTTCGCACTATAGGTACATATAGCAGAATTTTATGTAAAACAATGTCCCACAGTAGGTAGATGCACCCAAAAATGGACTTCCTTGGCCTATATGTCCTTAGCGCACAAGCCTCCTTAAAGCATAATAGATAATAGGTAGTACTTATGGACCTTATGTGGCCCTTATGGTGTTACCGTCCTTGAAACTACTGCCGATCATTCAAAAAACGTTAGCATAGGGTTGCTTTTCGCACTCTGTAGTTACGGAACCCTAAATACCCGTTGCTTACCTTTTTAGATGAGTTCAGTTTGTTTTTTTAGTGTTTATCAGAATAATCACGCTGTCATTTCAGACTTACGTCTAAAAACGTCAAAATCTTTCGTAAATAACCTACAAAATTTCGATGATAAATTAAATCTTATTAAGTTATAAGCAATGAATTAACAAGATCAATCGCTAGAACTAACCAAGACAACAATGAACGACAAAGAACCTTGCTGGCCCTGTGAAGAAGATGTGATCGAGAAATTGCCACCATGCCCCTTGCAGTGCAGATCGGAGAGATGCAAGGCCTTCCAGAGGATATCTTTGCAGGGTATACCTATCGTATGGGTGCTCGGAGGCCCAGGATCCGGTAAAACCACACAGTGTATGAATATCATAAACAAATACGGGTTCACTCTTTTTCTGACTGACGCTTTGGTTGAAGATGAGGTGAAAACAGGATCGGTACGGGGGAAGTGCCTGGCTAAGATTTTGGAGCGAAGTAAGTGTGTCAGAATTAAAAGTTTCTACGGGAGTCAAAACCTCCTATTCCATATAGACTTAACTTTTCTTATTCGTAACCTTTCGAAGCTGATCAATTGATCATGTAAGGTTTTGTTCAAAAATTTAGTTTGTTAAAAAATTGTACTATCAGCTGTTGCCTATTCATTGCAACCATATGACTGTTGCTGCGTAGATTTCATATCGCTATCCCGGAGAACTATGGAATTACGATAAGACCCCGGTTTTTTTAAAAGCTTGTGAGGAGATATAACACGTAGAGTTGGAGAAATTTGCTGTATTGTATACCTGCTGCAGCCCATCCACAAGCACAACAATAGACATCCGTGAACCGGTCCCAGCAGGCTTATAGAGGCTTTTGAAAATTAAATAAAAGAGTGATGGGCTATGGTGATGAAGAGTGGGTGGGTACAGACAGGGCTCTACCTGGCCTACTACCGCAAAAATCGAAGTCCGTAAATTTCGAGGATTTTTCTCTTTCACTTCAACGAAGGCGTCATTAGAGTGAGAAAGACAAATCCTCGAAATTTGCGGATTCCGAAATACGCGCTAGGGCCGCTGCATGTCTCAAATAAACATACCTGGAATAACTCAGGGCATTTATACGAAAGTGATGTAGCAAAATATTTTATCGACTAAAAATATATCGATGTTACTGTAAATGACAACATCAAAATGTTATTCGGCATAAATAAATATTAGGTATCTCGGTCTTCAATTAAAATAAAAAATAAGTTTAAACGGGTAGTTACGCGTTTATTTTAAATTAGTTTTTAAAATATACAATTAATATTAAAATATCAATATTTAAATTGACATGTTGATTAAAATTACATCTGCATACAAGAGGCCCGATATCAGATATGACATCGAACCTCTGTACTGTAATTGATAATGTTCAATAAGCACATATTTTATTATAATTATATCGACATCTTTTTAATCGATATCAAATCCCTATAACTTGCCCCCAGTTATCCCAGGGTCGCGTTTTATAAAGTTACAATTTACAATTTCGCTGTTTGCCTCTCTAACGCACGCACATATTGGCTAGAAAGAGAGGCAAACAGCGAAATTGTAAATTGTAACTTTATAAAACGCGACCCAGGTATGCAAATAAATTATTATGATTTCTAGGTGACACAGCACCAAGTGACGTGCTCGTCGACCTGCTAAAGGACGCCATCTACAAAACTGCGAAATACGCTAAGGGGTTCCTCCTTGATGGATTCCCTAAAGACAAAAGTCAAGCCGTCATGTTTGAGAAGAGAATTAGACCTTGCTCGGTATTACATTTTTAAGCTCAAATTTAGATATCCATCATTTTTTTTCAAGTATAATCACTATAATCAGTCTCTACCCTGATTTGTGAGCATTTCTCTAAGAACGACATATTTATTTTTAATGCTGAACTTTCACGAAGTAACACACCCAACTGAAACCCTATGCCAGTACCGACCCTAAATGAGCCTTGGCCTCCGACACAAGAGCACATCATTTTACTCGGTCCTGAGGAGTTACATGCCAGTCGTCACAAGCACTTAGCTCGCGCAGGTCCGCCTCGATCAGATCTTTTCAGTGATATACTTGGGGCGGCCGACGTTAAAATTTGCCCTCTATAAATCCAAGCTCTGATCTGCGTGATAGAATTTTGAATTGGTGGCGTGGCGACACGGGCACGCTCGATGAAAAATTGACGGAGTCAAAATGTTATCTCAGACTTCCATTCTCAGGTAATCTTCTACCTCGAAGCATCGTCAGACACCTTGACTAAACGGCTGATGCAGCGCGACCCTACCGCCAATGAACAAGCAGTCAAATGCCACGTGAAGGCCACGTTCGAGACCGAAGAGCTGGTGCTGGCTGCTTTCTGCGAGAAGGCGTTCAGAGTAAGTGCACAGGACCATCCGAACAGGGGCGTAGCTACTGCCGTATTTTCCGTATCAATTATATGGGCCCCCGGGCCACGGGGGCCCCCAAAGTGTGTAAGGAAAAAGAATTAAAACTTTCTAATTTATATTACCTCCATATAAGGGCCTCCAAAAAATTTTTATACGGGGCCCCGACAAGGCACGCTACGCCACTGCATCCGACCCAGGGTTCCGTTACAAATACCGCCAGTCCCGGTAGAAACTACGTTTTATATCCGACTCACATGGACTAAACCTCTGTGTTCCGCCGCTCGCCCTTTGTTCACTCAACGTCAAAGATATCAATACAGAACAGAAAGGTTCCAAAGATAATATATTTATACGACTTTATTGCGTTGACATTAAGGTCATGTAAATATATTTTTGACGTCGAATGTACAGTCGCCATGATAAAGATGACAAGATGTTCAGAAATATCAAAGTTGGCCTAGAGCCCTCTATTGTCATAGTGTTCAGTTATTTTTAGCACGGTGATCTCTCCAATATGTACCTACTAAATTAAATTAATATTTTTTATACCAATTCTTTTGTTGGCAGTTAAATGCAGATGCTGACGCAGACACGGTGTTCCGTGAACTTTCAGACATCCTGGACGAATTCATTCCTAAGACAGCACCGGCCACGCCGAAATAAATCGCTGAATGTGTTAATACATTATTTATTTTCTTAATTTCGCATTTATTTTCTATGTTGTATACACCTTGAAGGATCTGCTAGTGGACTAAATCGGAAGCATGCTCCACTTCTAAGGATAAGTGCGATAGTTAGGTTTTAAAATGTAAATTAACCTGCATCTTTATTTGTAGGCTAATAAAGTAAATTGGTCGACATTTTGAAATCTAGCTATCGCACTTATTCTTAGGAGGACAGCATATTAGCACCCGAACCTTTAAAATCTCATTAGCCTGATATTAGGACTACTTATAAGACTTTGAGAAGTTTGGTCGAGCCAGTGGAAAAAAATCGATCAAGCCGATCGGACCACGTGGCGTAAATATTTAGTAACTTGATTTTTCAAAGCGAATTGAAAATAAGTTTTCTTTTTCTGATAATGCCCTTTATTACCGTTGCTTAGAAGCAAAAGAGTAAGTGCCAAAGGAAGAAGGGAAGAGCTCGCAAAGAAAAGAGACCGACTTTCAAGGATGTCAAAATGGCGTAATAAAAGTCTTCATAAAATTCACACAATAAATGTAATAAATAATTTAAAAAGCCCACGTCCGCCTAGCCTAGCTGTCCGCGACCTTGACCTTGGCTGCCCTCTGCGTGTCGCTCTGGCGTCTCTCTGTCTCTGGGGCTCTCCAGCATGTCCGATAGGATCTCCTCTAGGGTTGATGTTAGTGCTTTGCTCGACAGCCTGATAGAATGAAACGAACTCTTTTCCCCCGTCTCTTAATAGGGAAAAAAGTATTAGCTACAATCGTCCCTAACCCAGATATTTTATTAGTCAGTATAAACATTTTTACCACTTTTTGCAACTTTGGATCACGACCCGGAAAGTATCCAGGTGATTTGATTCTTCAAAGCGAATTGCCTATTTGTTCTGATAATACCCTTTATAATAAACCCTTACCTACTTTGACAGCAAAGTTAATGCCAAGGGAAGAACAAATAACTCACGACACCTAAGGAGTTTGCGAAAGATTACGATTTACGACTTTCAAGCATGTCAAAACGGCGCAATAAAAGGATTTATGCATCGTTGGACTAAAAGTGGATATGGCGATGTATAAAAATGTCTACATATAAAATAAAAATTGGTCCGAGTATTAGAAAGCCAATACTTAAGAATGCTCAAGTCTTATTAAGTCGGAATCTAAAAATGACTACTATTAAATTATAAAAATGTTTATGTCTTATCAAGTCCAAATATAAAAATGACTACTTTCAAAGTGTACAAATGTCTAAGTCTAATCAACTCTGAATATAAAAATGACTACTTTCTTTACTAATAGGTCCAGGATTATAATAATACATGTACGGATCAAATTCATCATCACCAACAATCATATACAGGTGGACATTTTTATACTTCGTCAAAATTATATACGCCCGAACTTATGCAAGTGGACATTTTTATACATCGCCATATATTTACTTTTAGTCTAGTGTCGCAACATGATTATATTTGGTCTAATATATAGGTGAACATTTTTATACTTCGTCAAAATTATATACGCCCGAACTTAAGCAAGTGGACATTTTTATATATCGCCATATTTGCTTTTAGTCCAACGACGCATAAATCAATAAAAGTCTTCATAAAATTCACACAATAAATGTAATAATTTAAAAAGCCCACGTCCTCCTAGCCTAGCTGTCCGCCACCTCCACCGCGCGCGCCTCCTGCTGAAGACCTGGCTGCTGCTCACGAGCTTGACCTTGGCTGTCTTCTGCGTGTCGCTCTGGCGTCTCTCTGTCTCTGGGGCTCTCCAGCATGTCCGATAGGATCTCCTCTAGGGTTGATGCTAGTGCTTTTGGTTTACCTACTGTTGCGAGACAGCCTGATAGAATGAGATTGAGACGAACTCTTTTCCCCTGTCTCTTATGTTGGTCTCAAGGGAAAAAAGTATTAACCGTAATAGTCCTTAACACAGATATTTTATTAGTCAGTATGATAATTTTTACCACTTTTTGCAAATTTGGATCACGACCCGGAAAGTATCCTGGTGATTTGATTCTTCAAAGCGAATTTGCCTATTTTTCTGATAATACCCTTTATAATAAACCATTACCTACTTTGACAGCAAAGTTAGTGCCAAGGGAAGAACAAATAACACACGACACCTAAGGAGTTTGCGAAACATTACAATTTACGACTCTCAAGCATGTCAAAACGACGCAATAAAAGTCATCATAAAATTCACACAATAAATGTAATAATTTAAAAAGCCCACGTCCTCCTAGCCTAGCTGTCCGCCACCTCCACCGCGCGCGCCTCCTGCTGAAGACCTGGCTGCTGCTCACGAGCTTGACCTTGGCTGTCCTCTGCGTGTCGCTCTGGCGTCTCTCTGTCTCTGGGGCTCTCCAGCATGTCCGATAGGATCATCTCTAGGGTTGATGTTAGTGCTTTTGGTTTACCTACTGTTGCTCGACAGCTGATAGAATGAGACGAACTTTTTTCCCCCGTCGCTTATGTTGGGCTCAAGGGAAAAAAGTATTAGCAGCAAACGCCCCTAACCCAGATATTTTATTAGTCAGTATGATCATTTTTACCACTTTTTGCAAATTTGGATCACGACCAGGACTGTATCCAGGAGATTTGATTCTTCAAAGCGAAGTTGCCTATTTTTTCTGATAATACCCTTTATAATAAACCTTTACCTACTTGACAGCAAAGAAGTTAGTGTCAAGGCAAGAACAAATAACACACGACACCTAAGGAGTTGGCGAATGATTACGATTTGACGACTTTCAAGCATGTCGAAACGGCGCAATAAAAGTCTTCATAAAATTCACACAATAAATGTAATAATTTAAAAAGCCCTCGTCCGCCTAGCCTAGCTGTCCGCCACCTCCACCGCGCGCGCCTCCTGCTGAAGACCTGGCTGCTGCTCACGAGCTTGACCTTGGCTGTCCTCTGCGTGTCGCTCTGGCGTCTCTCTGTCTCTGGGGCTCTCCAGCATGTCCGGTAGGGTCATCTCTAGGGTTGATGCTAGTGCTTTTGGTTTACCTACTGTTGCTCGACAGCCTGATAGAATGAGACGAACTCTTTACCCCGTCTCTTTTGTTGGTCTCAAGGGAAAAAAGTATTCCGTAATCGTCCTTAACACAGATATTTTATTAGTCAGTATGATCATTTTTACCACTTTTTGCAACTTTGGATCACGACCAGGATCGTATCCAGGAGATTTGATTCTTCAAAGCGAATTTGCCTATTTTTCTGATAATACCCTTTCTAATAAACCCTTACCTACTTGACAGCAAAGGAGTTAATGCTAAGGGAAGAACAAATAACTCGCGACACCTAAGGAGTTGGCGAAAGATTACGATTTACGACTTTCAATCATGTCAAAACGGCGCAATAAAAGTCTTCATAAAATTCACACAATAAATGTAATAATTTAAAAAGCCCACATCCTCCTAGCCTAGCTGTCCGCCACCTCCACCGCGCGCGCCTCCTGCTGAAGACCTGGCTGCTGCTCACGAGCTTGACCTTGGTTGTCCTCTGCGTGTCGCTCTGGCGTCTCTCTGTCTCTGGGGCTCTCTAGCATGTCCGGTAGGACCTTCTCTAGGGTTGATGGTAGTGGTTTTGGTTTACCTACTGTTGCTCGACAGCCTGATAGAATGAGACTAACTCTGTGATGCTTGTGCACCATGAAAACGCTGACATTAACTCTTAGGGGCAAATCTAATTATTTTTATAATATTTTGATATGTTTGAGTCTCACGTTAGTTAAAATTCTAAAACTGAACCTTAGCTTTTCGCACTGCATATTTCGTCTCTAATAACGCCATCTACACGCGATACGGTCATGTTGGTTTAGCGGCGACAAGTATGTTTTGTGAGATTGAGGGTGTCCGTAAAAAGAGAACCGACCGTCATAAAAAATAAAACGGCAGGAGAAATGAAAGCTCCGTAGTTATGTGCCGTAAAATAATTATCTCGACATAATGAAATGTGATTTGTGGTAAATTTCGTTGTTCGGTCATTGAGTGCCATAATCAGGACGTTATTTAGTGAGATTACGGCGAGTGTATTTACAAGACACGGGGTAAGTGTACCGACGGATTGTATGGATCATTGTTTTGTTTGAAGTGTTCCTTGAATGCTTACCGCATAATGTTTTGTCTCCAGCTTTTGGGAACGCCCTTGCCGTGAGGGGCATTAAGAAATTAATCCATTTTGAGGACATTGGTGGAAGGTTCCTTGCCGAGCGTATACGCATATTTCGCCGCAATTGTTGTAGCCTGTATGGTTAAGCGGCTTGTGTAGTGGACTAAGGATCGAGGGATACCCGGTTCGAGCATGGCCGAAGACAGAATCTTTTTGTTTTTTTTTGTTTTGCTTTTTAATTTAGTTTTCTTTTTGTTTCTTTAATTATTTTTCTTGTTTGTTTCTTTAATTTAGTTTTATTTTATTTCCCTGAAACTTAAAAAACATATTCTTGTTTTGTTTTCCTAACTTTTAATCTTATTTTATTTTTACTTTTTTTTCTTTTGCAACTGAAAACCACATTATAGTGCATAGGGTCATAAACTTTCACCTTGTACGGATAACGCCTTCTGTCATTACCATCTATAGCCGTATTCTCTTCCCGTAATTGTGACACTGTCATATAATTGTTTTTTTTAATAAATTATACTTTGTCTTGTACCATTTGTTTTGATCCAAGAACCTCTAGGAAACGAACCCATGACAACTCTTTTCCCCCGTCTCTTAATAGGGAAAAAAGTATTAGCTGCAATCGTCCCTCCCAGATATTTTATTAGTCATTATGATCATTTTTACCACTTTTTGCAAATTTGGATCACGACCAGGACTGTATCCAGGAGATTTTATTCTTCAAAGCGAATTGCCTATTTTTTTCTGATAATACCCTTTATAATAAACCCTTACTTACTTGACACCAAAGAAGTTAGTTCCAAGAGAAGAACAAATAACTCGTGAGACCTAAGGAGTTGGCCGAAAGATTACGATTTACGACCTTCAAGCATGCCAAAACGGCGCAATAAAAGTCTTCATAAAATTCACACAATAAATGTAATAATTTAAAAAGCCCACGTCCTCCTAGCCTAGCTGTCCGCCACCTCCACCGCGCGCGCCTCCTGCTGAAGACCTGGCTGCTGCTCACGAGCTTGACCTTGGCTGTCCTCTGCGTGTCGCTCTGGCGTCTCTCTGTCTCTGGGACTCTCCAGCATGTCCGGTAGGATCATCTCTAGGGTTGATGTTAGTGCTTTTGGTTTACCTACTGTTGCTCGACAGCCTGATAGAATGAGACGAACTATTTCCCCCCGTCGCTTATGTTGGGCTCAAGGGAAAAAGGTATTAGATTAGCAGCAAACGCCCTGGAAAGTATCCAGGTGATTTGATTCTTCAAAGCGAATTTGCCTATTTTCTGATAATACCCTTTATAATAAACCCTTACCTACTTGACAGCAAAGGAGTTAGTGCCAAGGGAAGAACAAAATTAAATAACACACGACACCTAAGGAGTTGGTCAAAGATTACGATTTACGATTTTCAAGCATGTCAAAACGGCACAATAAAAGTCTTCATAAAATTCACACAATAAATGTAATAATTTAAAAAGCCCACGTCCTCCTAGCCTAGCTGTCCGCCACCTCCACCGCGCGCGCCTCCTGCTGAAGACCTGGCTGCTGCTCACGAGCTTGACCTTGACTGTCTTCTGCGTGTCGCTCTGGCGTCTCTCTGTCTCTGGGGCTCTCCAGCATGTCCAGTAGGATCTCCTCTAGGGTTGATGCTAGTGCTTTTGGTTTACCTACTGTTGCTCGACAGCCTGATAGAATGAGACGAACTCTTTTCCCCCGTCGCTTATGTTGGGCTCAAGGGAAAAGGTATTAGCAGCAAACGCCCTGGAAAGAATCCAGGTGATTTGATTCTTCAAAGCGAATTTGCCTATTTTTTCTGATAATACCCTTTATAATACCCTTACCTACTTGACAGCAAACGAGTTAGTGCCAAGGGAAGAACAAATAACACACGACACCTAAGGAGTTGGCGAATGATTACGATTTACGACTTTCAAGCATGTCAAAACGGCGCAATAAAAGTCTTCATAAAATTCACACAATAAATGTAATAATTTAAAAAGCCCACGTCCTCCTAGCCTAGCTGTCCGCCACCTCCACCGCGCGCGCCTCCTGCTGAAGACCTGGCTGCTGCTCACGAGCTTGACCTTGGCTGTCCTCTGCGTGTCGCTCTGGCGTCTCTCTGTCTCTGGGGCTCTCCAGCATGTCCGATAGTATCTCCTCTAGGGTCGACGCTAGTGCTTTTGGATTACTATTGCTGTCCATCTGAAAAATTTTACCAGTTATAATGAAATCAATGAAATACCAAAGGCCTTATTAGCAGGGTGGGTAAGCTCTCAATCTCTAACGCATTATCTTTGTCGCACTAACAAGAAAGAGTGACAGGGAGAGAACTACAATACGCTAACTGAGCGTCAGCGATTGGCAGCTTGGCTACGCACTCAGAAATCCATAGCTCGCAACACAAAATAAAAATTATATCTCCTCCTTGCCATGGTTGCTGGCCCTACAATAAGTAAGTGGCTATTCACGTTGTATCTAAATCGTACCAAACCGTCGACGATTTGGCGGCCGAGCACGTATTACCTATATGGTACGCAGCAATCGAGGTGACATTGACGGGGAAGTTTACCAACAGGTTATGTAGGTATACGTTTCACGTGATTCCAATTCCACGTAAAGCAGCTCGCAGGCTACACCAACTAGGTACGTAACGCAATAATGACATTTTAGCTTTGAGTATCTAAATACTCAAAGCATTCCATACCAAGAGGGTGTCACTCCGCGATTCCATCGCGCGGCTACAAGTACATGCAGAGCGCCCCGTCTCCGCGGTCTATTCAATGGTTACGGCCTGGCCACGACATTGGTCTAAGGCGACCAGCGGCGAGCGAATCCATGAGTTGGAGCGGGATGCCGATATGAGTACGAGAGGGAGCACCATACGTTTTCCGCTTAGCCAGTCGCCTTAGACCAATGTCGTGGCCAGGACATTAGAGCGCGCCGTCTCGGAACGCACGTTTAAATTTACAACGCTGGCTCGTCCGGTATCCCGATATTTCGCTTGCAAAATATTAGGATTATTTCATACATGTGCATCTTGATTGAAAATGCCGAAAATATACTGCATAGCAGCAGGTTGCAATACATTTAAATTTTGATTTTTACCGTGG
>JALPQI010020818.1:0-23842 GCA_025490895.1 Thaumatotibia leucotreta | reverse complement strand
ATCTTAGTTCTGTGCCCTCTTCAATGCATCACGGTAATGAATTTCAATACCAGCCTATAAAAGCTTAAATAGGTCCATCCAAGTTTTGATTGGCTATGGGCTTGTCCATTAATCACGTCATACGATTTTGGCCTATTTTAGACCCCCCCATCCCCCATGGTGATACTTGGTGATATTATCAGGATCCCCCCCCCCCTCCTAGCCAATATGACGTGTAATTTTTTGCCAACTTAATTAGTCCTTTTAATAACACTTCAATTTACGTACAAAAAATTACACGTGATTTGTCCGATGACCCCCCCTCCCCTATGTTGATAATTGGTGATTTTTGGCACCCCCCCCCGTCCCCCTATACAGTATGACGTGATTAATGGACAAGCCCTATATTCTATAAACGTTTGTCAAAGTTGTTGCGCTGAAATATGTGCGGTGTTAAGAAACGCGCTATGTCCTGCCCATCTTGGCATAGTTGAATAATTGTTTTGGGGGCATTTTTAAGCTGGCGTTAGACGTCCATGTTATACAGGGTGTTTGGTTAGCTGTGTCGGAGCTTTTAAGGGCTTAAACTACAATCAATTTTATCGATAAATTACCGTATAATTTTTTTTTGTGCCAACGATAATTAAATGGCGGCCATTTTAAAATTTAAAACAGACGAATACGGGCGCACGTGATATTTCTAGAATTATACGTTTGTTATCGGTCTTATCCCTGCAAAAAAATCTCGTTAGAGAGCTCATTAGATAAGCAAACTAATTAAGCTAATCATTTGACTCAACTATTTTAACAACAAGGCTAAAAAAAATTTTTTTAATTAAAAATAGTAAAAAATTCACCTTAATTTTTCAATTAATTTAATTTTGCATGAAAACTAGGTCGTTAAGATAGGTTTTTGGTTTTGTTATTTATTAGTACAGTATGTTAGCTAAAAAATAACACCATAATTACAGTTATACCTTAAGTACTTTAGGAATTACAAGTGCTCAAACATACACCAGAACAGCTGCATTTAGCGTTCCCGATGCAAAATCCATAAACAAATGAATGTCAGCAGTGTACTGACTAGTGAAGTGGCCGCCTTCCATCCATCCAGTGCATGTTTGAGCACTTGTAATTCCTAAAGTACTTAAGGTATAACTGTAATTATGGTGTTGTATTTTAGCTAACATCCTGTACTAACAAATAACAACACCATAAACTTATCTTAACGACCTAGTTTTCATGCAAAATTAAATTAATTGAAAAATTAAGGTGAATTTTTTACTATTATTAATTTAAAAAAAAATTTTTAGCCTTGTTGTTCAAATAGTTGAGTCAAATGATTAGCTTAATTAGTTTGCTTATCTAATGAGCTCTCTAACGAGATTTTTTTTGCAGGGATAGGACCGATAACAAACGTATAATTCCAGAAATAGCACGTGCGCCCATATTCGTCTGTTTGAAATTTAAAAATGGCCGCCATTTTATTATCGTTGGCACAAAAAAAAAATTGTATGGTAATTTATCGATAAAATTGATTGTAGTTTAAGCCCTTAAAAGCTCCGACCCCGCTAACCAAACACGCTGTATATGGTCGCAGGTTTAGCACTACAACTTAAATAAGGATATTTAGGTAACATATGATACGTACCACCGTTATCGAGGTCCGCTCCCCATAGCGCTTCGCAAAGTGTCCACACTTCGTAGCAATAAGCTCCGGAGACGCCAAACTATATAACAAAACACAAAATATAATAATAAAGTAGAAACCTTGTTTCGAAAATAAACGGACCGACATGATAATAAAATACGTGGATCGGTGTTTCTATGCGATTCATTACCATCACCACTTTATTTACCGTTTTATAAAAGCAAACGAGACTAGTATGCCAGAATAGCAGACAAACATACGTCTGCTACAAGATAATCGAAAATGACTCCACTATTTATACGCAGTTCGTCAATAATTTGGGAATGGTAATGACTGGATTGTTGCGACAGAATAATCGCATAGAACTACCCGGATACACTTTCCATATAAAGGAAAATCAAACTAAAATCAACATTGGGGGGCAATGCTCCCAGGATATGGGAACTATTGAATATTGGTTGAATCATTTTAAAGACATAAACGAACACAAGTAGGGGCTCAAATATTTATAATTAATTATCTCTCTAATTATTCTTTATCTTTTTAGCATTAAAAATATGGTAAGCAATCGTGATATCTCTTACTAATGTAAACTTCAATAATCTTATTTCTAATGTTTAAAAACAAAAACAGAAAGGTTGAATCACTGTAAAAACATTGAAAACACCCCTGGGAGCCTATGCCAGGGGGACCTTAACACGAACCGGGGGCAATGCTCTCCACCATGGGAACTGCCAAATATTTATTTATTTATTTAATCTTTATTGCACAATAAATAAAGTACAAAAGGCGGACTTAATGCCATAAGGCATTCTCTACCAGTCAACCATTAGGCCAAACAGAAATTTAAAGTATTGGTGCGGTGAAAGACACAAGTAAAAGAAAATTAAAACAGCAAACAAAAAAAATATTGAATATTGGTTGCATTGTAATAGTACATTGTGCATCAAGGGAGGTAAGTACGGAATTACTAACGAGAGTGTTAGAAGCCCGACGCCGCTAGGCGGAGGGTTTTTATGGCTCGAGTTAGTATTCCGCTTACCGACCGTGATGCATACAATGTTTTTCATCACACTTGCCGACAAAAAATAAGTTTTAAGACAAAATATTATTAAATGACGTACTGACATTTCTATTACTCCCTAGGGAATTTCACTTTTCTATTACTCCCGCTACGCGCGCAAGCAATGGCGCGCTTAGACAGCAAGTGTGATGAAAACATATTGAAAACACCCCTGAAAGCCAGGGGGGCCTTAATACGAACCGGGGGCAATGCTCTCCACCTATAGTAACTGCCGAATATTGGTTACATTGTAAAGATACCTTAGTCCTCCGGTCCCTGTCTTGTCCCGCTATCTCCCGGAGCGCCCTAAGAGCCTCTCTTCTCTCTCTGGGGGACTCTTTCAACACGAGTCGGGGGCATTGCTCCCCGGCTATGGGGATTGATGTGGAATACTCTAGAAGGGTCTCCATTTGCTTAGTCAGCGTGTTCTGAAATGAAAATAATGTTTAAACTGGGTTTTTTAGCTTTAGAAATAAAAGGTAAGCAATCTTGACTTGTTCATTGATTTGATTTGATAGAAATATACTGTTGTGTGGTGACGGCAGTAAGAATACATTTGTCACCACCTCAACTTCTCCTGCGGGTGTCGTAAGAGTCGACCAAGGGATTGAAGTGTCACTGACCATTATTTGATAAAACATTGATGATGGGCAGCAGCGTCATCATAGTGGACACATTACTGCAATCGCCAATCCGCTTGCCCAGCGTGGCTGGCCCAGAGAGGCCTACGTCCAGCAGTGGACTATCATAGGCTGATGATGATGATGATGATACTGTTTACAATAACTATGAAAACAATAATCGAAATTTATGTAAGTTTGACCGTTTAATAAATTTTAATAGGTCACTAGTTTTGCAAAAGGTACCCACACAAATGTAAGACAAAGAGGTGGCCTACCACATAGGACCTACGCTAGCCGCCGCGGATTCATCATCATCATATCAGGCGAAAGTCTTCCACTGCAGAACTGCCACTCGCATCAAGCGGACGCCTGCGACCTTCACCGGGTCATCAGTCTACCGTATGGGGGGCCTACCCATGCCGTGCCTTCCGTGGAACCTTTTCGCCCCAACGGCCACCGGTTCTAAGTGCAATGCGCGCCGTCCACTGCCAGTTTTGTTTAGCGATTCGGAGAGCTATATCGGTTACTGGCCTTTCATAGGCAATTGATTTAGCAAGTATTTTAAGTATTTTCTATTTGTTGCAAAACTTTTCTAGTGACCCTTTTCCATACATATACAATGTGCCCATGAGGAAAGGGAAAAAATTCAACAGCGGATTTCTGACCAAATTTGAAGTTAAAAATGTCATATGAAGTTTTCTGGATTTAGTATATTTAAGAGAAAATTAGATTTTTCTTACAACCATTTTAGACCGTTACGCAATGAAAAACGCATTTTAGGAAACGATTCTGTCACCATGTTGTCTTAGTCTTGTCACACTTCATTGACAGACATCAAATGAACAAAAATATCTTTAATTACCAAGCAAATATAAAAAAAAGTTTAAAGTGCATTTTTTGCGATAGTTTGAGTAATAAAATCCTTTTTTGCGTATTAAGGCATTAAAAACATCAAAAAAAAACTAAAGAAAAAAATTTTTTTTTTGCAGTTTTTCCAAAACTTATTTAACATTTTTTGCTTCTTTTAGTCTCAGGAATAGGCTGTTAGAATTTTTCCCTTTCCTCGTGGGCACCTTGTATTTGAGTGTTATTACCATGAAATTCGTGGTGGTATCTGGTTGTCCTATAGCGAGTCTTACGACGACGGGCTCGCTCCAATCGTTTTCGCCGCGTCCGGCGACATATTTCCCGAGTTCTGATAGCTCTGCCGCTGAAAATATTAGAAATATTACAGTCTATTTATGTACATGCAAGCCCCGATGCAGTGGAGTTCGTCTAGTTCGAAACAATTTTTACAAATTTTTGAATATTTTAAAAATGATCACATTATGCTAATGATAAATTGTATGAACGTTAGTCATGGTTAATGTACTACATTTCAAGCGACACAACAATCTGAAGTACGCTTTTGTTGTTTAATAAATCGATTTTAACAAACCAGTGTCTAAATTATATTTTCGTTCGCCGCCGTAATTCCGCGCTTATAAGCTTGACGCAAAATTCGCAGTGCATCAGGTGTACCATGTCGTCTTTAATATTAATGGCGTTCTTTACATTCATTGATTATTTACAAAATTAAAAATTGTGGAATTTTTTTTTTAAAATACCTCTCGTAAAATAGTTTTTTTTTTATTCTGATTTATTAAGTCCAAATATTTTAAACTCAAAGAAACTACTTTAGTACTACTATTGAATAGTGAAGGTTTTGTCTCTAAACCTTTTCCCCCGGATGAACGGGATAATCTCGAAAAACTGTCTAACTGGACGAGAACATATGCATCGGGGCTTGTAGAGGTTTTTATATAAATATGTTTATTTATATACATACATTAAATCTAACTAATCTACTTAACCTAACCTATATCTAAGATTGGCCCTTGTGGCATTGTATCGAGGATGCTGGCGGCATTTCCTCGCTGTATCGCAATACTGATGCGTTGTGCGAGGAAGTCGCCAGCTCTTCGGTCTTTAGTTACATCAACCAGACGTTTCGCGATCTCAGCAAACAATTTGCGGGCGCTGGGGCCCCATGAAGTCTATTTATTAAAAATATTTCATCCTATAAAATACAGTGGGCGACAGACAGTCGTTTTTGCATCACAATTCCGCTCATTTTCCTTCATTATTATAAATAACTATTTTTTACTTCCGTACTTTTATTTGTCATTTACAGAGTCGTGAACACACCTTTAAGCCCCTACCTTACAGATGTCAAGATAAGTCTATATTGTCTATTCCCTATAAACGCATTCGGGCATACACGCAGTGCGTTTTTGGATTTTAAGACACCTCGTGTATACAAGACTTAATGAAATACATGGCTGCCAACCTAAATTTATATGTCATTTCTGATTAATCGTAAACAATAGAGGAGCTTTCTTTTTTAATTTTGACGTCTCGCCCGACCTTGATGATTAATAAAAAAGTGTTTGACTAAGAATATTTCTCAAATTTACAATTTTATTTGAAAATAAGTGTGTGGTCGTAGAAAAAGTATTGTATGCAACATTGTTTAACTGAGTCAAAGCTCGTGGCGTCTTTAAGAACACCTCTTAAACAAGGGTTGCATAAGGGCATTTTCACTTCTAGGGACACCCAATTAGCTTGCTTAACTCTCACAAAAAAGTTAACTTCGATGTCAGCTTTGTAACGACAATTAAGCATTAAATATTTACGTAAATCCACTTTATTCGTGTTTTCATATTGCATATACGCGTATTATTTCTGGATTGTATGATAAAAAAATATTTTTGGTAATATTTAATGCTTAATTGTCGTTACAAAGCTGACATCGAAGTTAACTTTTTAGTGAGAGTTAAGCTAATTAGGTGTCACTAAAAGTGAAAATGCCCATAAAATACTATAAAATGCGATTAGCAAATATTTCTGCTTGAAACAAAATAAAACTGGTGTAAACTCAGCTTGTCTAAGGCGGCGGCAACGCGCATGTTAGGGCTTGTCCATTAATCACGTCATACTGTATAGGGGAAGGGGGGAGTCAACAAAAAATCACCAATTATCACCATAGGGGAGGGGGGGTCATCGGACAAATCACGTGTAATTTTTTGTTACTCACTGCTGAACAGCATACTTCTTTTAAAGCATAACCAGATGTCAAATCCTGAATTGAGTTTTGATATTTCGCGGACATTTACCTCGCAGTTTGTAAAAAAGTTTTTTCCATCACGTGTGTTTAATAAAGTACGGAAACTGAAGTGTTATTAAAAGGATTACATAAGTTGGAAAAAAATACACGTCATATTGGCTAGGGGGGGGGGGTCCTGAAAATATCACCAAGTATCACCATGGGGGATGGGGGGAGGGGGGGTCTAAAATAGGCCAAAATCGTATGACGTGATTAATGGACAAGCCATTACCTCTGGGCAGCTGTTCGACGTCGCAGGTGGCCACGAACACCATGGTCCCGCCGGGACCGAACCCCACGCGGCTGTGTCGCGCTCTGCACACTGACATGTCGCCGATGCACGATGCGTTTAGTTTCCCTGACAAATAATAAATAATAATAAATAAGCCGTGTGGTGACGGCAGAAAGGAAAGAACACATTTGTCACCACCCCAACTCCTCCTGCAGGTGTCCCAAAAGTCAACTAAGGGATTGAAGTGTCACTGACTATATTTGATTAAAGATTGATGATGGGCAGCGTCATCATAGTCGACACATTACTGCGATCGCCAATCCGCGTGCCCAGCGTGGCGAGTATGGGTATTTACCTCCTAATGCGTCTCTACGCATAGTTAAGAGGAGAGGCCTACGTCCTGCAGTGGACTATCATAGGCTGATGATGATGATAACTAATTTCTCTAAGAAACTAGTGTCTTAACTCTTATTATTAAGATTTGTTTAAATTTTTGATCTCCAATTCGATTTCAAATTTTAGGTAGTAAGCAACAATATAATACAGATATTTAAAAATACAAACAAACCATGACATATTTCAACCATGAAATATTTCCATGACAATAGGAATAATGTCATACTTACCAGCTGTAGTCAATTTGAAAGGCGGCACTTTTCTATGATACTTCAGTACTATCTTCTGAGGATTCACTATGAGCGGACGCATTGGTAAATCTGTAAAAACCAATATTATAATAGGCTCAATAGAGTTTTAGTTGTTATTGCTAATCTCCTTTCTTGCCTTCACGCAATAGTACATTGTGCATCAAGGGAGGTAAGTACGGAATTACTAACGAGTGTTAGAAGTGTCAGTCATTTATCGAGTTAGTATTCCGCTTACCGACCGTGATGCATACAATGTTTTTCATCGCACTAGCCGACAAAAAAAAGTTTTAAATAATAATATTATTTAAAGACGTACTGACATTTATATTACTCCCTAGGAAATTTCACTTTTTGATCCCGCTATGCACGCAAGCAATGGCGCGCTTAGACAGCAAGTGTGATGAAATGTATAGTGTGTACAGTCAAGTGCAAAAATAAGTATCGAAAGAATCCGTTCATAAATATGTTGCGACGTTCTTATTACACAGAATTAGAGTGCACTGGGACATATTTTTGAACATTTTCGTGTACACCTTATTTTGTTTTTGACTGTACTCTGTATAACAACCTTTGGCAGTAGAAAAAGGCGTCATATTTAAAAAATCTAGCCGCGTATTGTTGATCGATCATAAAAAATATATATGAAACTAGAGTCATCATCCCTATTCACCCCATAACTTACCCACAGATGATATATCCGGTAAAGGCACTAACGCCCCAGCCTCCTCTACAACGGGGGGTAATTCGTCACGCGGGGCGAGTCGGAACACTCGTTGGTCGCCAGTCGTTGATGTACCATCGTCCATGTCCATGTGTGAAATAATTTATTTTAACTAAATCATCATCCCTATTCACCCCAAAACTTACCCACAGATGATATATCCGGTAATGGCACTAACGCCCCAGCCTCCTCTACAACGGGGGGTAATTCGTCACGCGGGGCGAGTCGGAACACGCTCCTCGGCGCTGGAACTTGTTGATCGCCAGTGGACGTTGATGTACCATCGTCCATGTCCATATCTGTCAATAAACGACGAAATGTTGACGTTGTATGGAAAGTGGACCAAAAAACAACAGCTGAAAGTTGTTGTCATTAAGTAGGTATTTATATAAGGTCCTAATTTATTAGTTGCAGATATTTTAACACATGATACTTTACATTAAAATAATTAACTTTAAATATAAATTAAGAAATCTTTTCATGTAACTTTTTTGATTTCATTTTCCTAACAAAAAGATTAATTATAATTTCGTCTAAAAAAAATCATCATATGTATTATCACATGTCACAATAACACTGTCTGTCATGTCATCAAACGACACAATCCAACGGAAAATAATATGACATTGACAATCAAGTATTTAATTTATCGAAGTGCAGTGGCCAGTTCCAGTTAAGTAGTACGTAAAAGAAGTACGAGAATCTGTTCAAAGAGTTTTCATTTAATAATCACATAAACAGGGTGTCTTTACGTAGCAAATTTGTTTTTCCGTTTTCTTCAAAAAAATATGATAAAAGCTATAATGTTTCACGGTTTAATATACTCCAGAGACCGAGTACTATTTATTATATTATATTTATTTCATTTCATTTTATGGGTACTTTGTTTAATTCCATTGTAAATACAATGATGATTGGTGTCTGGACGACGGTGATTTACTTGAGTTTTGTGGCCTACAATTCTACAAAATTCACGACTTTTTGTACGTAAATTTATACAATTTTGTAGAATTGTACGCTTGTAGTGTTTTGTGGTATAGGCCACAGGCAATACGCTATTAAAATTATGCGGAATATTTGCGAATGTATAAAACAGTAGAAAGACTTACCATCGGCGTAAATAGATGCCTTCATTAATTGAACATGATGACTCTGTCTGTTCTCTAAACGGGCTAACTCCGCTGTCGGACTCTTCACTCCGAAACCTGTTCATAAGATAATAGGGTGAATATTGGCCCCTATACCACAAAACTTTACAAGCGTACAATTCTACAAAACTGTCAACATTTTGTATGGAAATTTATATAATTTTGTAGAATTGTACGCTTGTAAAGTTTTGTGGTATAGGCCACTGAGCGTTTCAACCGCCTAATTTTGGTGGCATAATTTTTGCCGAAGATTCTAAATGTCTCAATGCTGTACTTCGTCATTTGTATAAGGTACCGTGCCTCCTTCAAATGACAAAGTAGCACATTGTAACGAATATAAACATCGGCAAAAATGATGCGACCAAAATTAGGCGGTTCAAACGCTAAGATATTCATATTCACTCAATATTGAATATAATTTAAAAGCTAGGTTAGGTTTTTTACGACTATAATCTGTTTTTTATTTTTGTATATTTTACTGTACATTCAAGTGCAATAAGTAATCGAAAGAATCCGCTCATAAATATGTCACGACGTTCTTATTACCCAGAATTAGAGTGCACTGGGACATATTTTTGAACATTATTGTGTACACCTTATTATGTGTTCCGTTCGACTTCGGATATCTTCAGGATGTGAGCGTAGCGTCTCCCAATGACCGATAGATGCCGCTAGCGTCTATGAAGCCGCTCCACAGCCCGTAGCGCGCCGCTGTGACGTAGTTTCCGCCCCGACAGCTTCCTGTAACCAACCAGCTCGCACCCGGCGACTCGCCGCCATTTCATTGTTTCGTCGACCGTCTTGGCCGAAGGTCCGCATATTTTTATTTAAATTCGACACGTGGTCTTTAACTTCTCGATCGACTTAATTCCCAGTAATTATATTTCGGAACTTCTGCTCGAACAGAAAAGTTATTCATTTGAAGTGAATTTAAGGAAGTCATTTGAAGTGTTTCGCTAATCGTCAAGAAAGTGGTCTATCGTTAAATATTTACGACGAAAACTTTAGATTCGAAATCGAGTTCCCGAAGTATTTTCGAACCGATAACGTCCGTCGCGCAATTTTCAAGGTGACTTCGATCTACCCACTTTTTCTGGCGAAATACGTTCTCGACCACGATCGTGTTTTAAACGTTACCGTCGTTCAGTCGTAGGCGTTTCCGAGATTTAAGTAGGAAATCGTCCGATTAACGCGTGTTTTCGATCGCGTTACTTCTCATACGGTAACGTAAGCCGCTCCGCACCCGACGAGAGGGAACGTGCATCGCTACATCGTGTCGCCGCGGGCAACGCGGCGCCGCCGGCCGGGGGCGGCCCGCGCGCCGCCACGTCGCCGGCGCCGCCGTGTCGCCGCCGCGGCCGGGCGCGCCGGGGGCTACCCCGCGCTCCGCCGCCGTGTCGCCGCCGCGGCCGGGCGCGCCGGGGGCCACCCCGCGCTCCGCCGCCGTGTCGCCGCCGCGGCCGGGCGCGCCGGGGGCCACCCCGCGCTCCGCCGCCGTGTCGCCGCCGCGGCCGGGCGCGCCGGGGGCCACCCCGCGCTCCGCCGCCGCCGCCGGGAGCTGCAGCTGGACCTGGGTACTCTTTACGTTTTCCGCTCTCGGATCGATGGGTGAGTTAGCTTAATGATATTCTATTAACCCAAGGAGTCTAGTCTGCGGATGGCGACGAATGTTGTGATGAGAGGCCGCCACGTGGTCGCCACTGGCTGCCACGTGGGCAACACCGGTCCCGACTTCATTGGCCGCCATGTGGGTGCCACCGGTCCTGACCTCACTGGCCGCCTCGTGGGCACCACCGGTCCCGACTTCATTGGCCGCCATGTGGGTGCCACCGGTCCTGACCTCACTGACCGCCACCTGGGCGCCACCGATCCTGACCTCACTGGCCGCCACGAGGGCGCCTCCGATCCCGACCTCACTGGCCGCCACATGGGCGCCACCGATCCTGCCCTCACTGGCCGCCACATGGGCGCCACCGGTCCTGATCTCACTGGCCGCCACCTAGGCGCCACCGATCCCGACCTCACTGGCTACCACATGGGCGCCACCGGTCCTGATCTCACTGGCCGCCACCTGGGCGCCACCGATCCTGACCTCACTGGCCGCCACGGGGGCGCCTTCGATCCCGACCTCACTGGCCGCCACATGGGCGCCACCGATCCTGCCCTCACTGGCCGCCACATGGGCGCCACCGGTCCTGATCTCACTGGCCGCCACCTAGGCGCCACCGATCCTGACCTCACTGGCCGCCACGGGGGCGCCTCCGATCCCGACCTCACTGGCCGCCACGACGGTGCCACCGGGGCGGGGACTCCACTGGCTGCCATGTTGGTGCCACCGGGCCTGACGTCGCTAGCTGTCACGGGGACGCCATCGGTCCCGACGCTGGCCGCCACCGGTCCCGACGCTACTGAACGCCACGTGAACACCACCGGCCCTGACCTCACTGACGCCATGTCGGTGCCGCCGGCCCCGACGTCACTAGCTGCCACGTGGGCACCACCCGTCCTGAGCTCACTGCTCGCCACGTGGGTGCCACAGGTACTAAAGTCATTGAGTGCCATGCCGGCACCACCGATCCCGTTTTTTGACGGGGTGCGACTACGATGCTACCGATCCCGACCTCACTGGGCGCTACAACGGTGCCACCGGTCCTCGCCTCATTGGCTGCCGCAACCACGCCACCGGTCCCGACTTCACTAGTCGTCGCGACGGCACCATCGGTATTGACCTCACCGGGTGCCACGGGACACCGCTGGCCACGAAATTATAGTCACCATGATGACATTACAGGTAATAATACTGCCGTTCGATGCTGATGCTGATGTTGTCCAGGCATGGCGGTATAACCCACCTCAATGTTGCTGCCGATCACGAAACCGCTACATTCACGCGACCACCGCAATGGCGCTACAAGTCACAATACAATTGGTCCGATGAAGTTCATTGTGCAACTACAGTGGCCCGCAAAGCCGATACAATGACGCCACGATAACGCCTCGCTGCCGGCTGCCAACTGGCCGGATGACGCCACCGCCCGCGATATTCGCCATACGCTCTGCCCAACGCGAAAGCGCCAACGACTCTTGTCAGTTTGGCCCCCCCATATCACGTAAGTAACCAAGCTGATGCCGGCAACCACCCTGGCGCCGCCTGCCGAGCGGAAGCATTGCAAACCACAGTCTGGTGCTCCTGCTTCGGGTGTTCCTGATAGACATACACGTGCCTACTGCAGCTGGGGGATTGCAAACCCCTCGTTCTCGATCGAGGATCCGTTGTAGTGGCTGACCGAGTCACAAGGAACTGCGTCCTATTGTTCTATAGGAAATCTGTACGTTGTATCTATATTCAAATACTACCTGCAGTCTCCCACGATCCAATACAGCAGAAGCAGGAAAACTTAGTGCACCAAACCGAAGACCTGTTCGACAATGAATGGAATCTGTAACGTAATATCTCATGTTATTCTACAAATGTTTGATCAGCCCCGGATTCCTCAGACACTCAAATCCGCGGGCCTGCTTTCTGAAAACTGATGGTATTGACAAGGTTTGGAAACAGATTTCTTATAATCTCTCTACTCGCAGTCGTTCTCCAACAATACGGGTTCCTCCTCATAAAACGGACCATTTCTCCGAGGGCAATAAACAAATTTGGGACAAAAATCCCCCGGTCGTAAGCGAGCTCGAGATACAGCTGCTCGAGGAAAGAGGCCATGGAGAGATAGCTCGAAACACCGGTATACTCGTCACAGAATATAAATTCTTCGTTTTTATCTAAGCGTATTGCTATGCCCGGTGCTGTCCTTACACAGATTATTCTTTCCCAGAGCCGATTAAAGGTCTCCCATATTAATAGCTGAACTTACTTACTCCTCTAGCGCAACGACCCAAAGAAAGTCCTGGTCCCCAACACGACTGTTCACCTCTGACTCCGGTCCTGGGCAGTTTTAGTATACTTAATATTATTTGTAAGTAAACAATTGGATACGTCCGTGACTGCTTCCACATGATACATTTCTGACCAACGTTTGATCACCTATCAAGACTATTTCCTGATAGCAATCCAGTCGAAAAAGGAGTACAGATTACCAGATCGACCCCCATCAACCTAGGTTAGCAAATATACTACCTGAAATACGTTACAACCCTTACTCAAACCATAGCCACAACATTTGCGTCCTGCAGGGAAAATAAGGTAAATGATTAGTTGCGAGACAGTGTCTCGCGTCCAATGCCGTGCGCTCCTAGACGGACTCAACCTTACGAACTTGGGCGTCCATGGAGGCTGGTTGCACTATCGCAGGCCCTAACACTGCTTCGGGCGATTACAGACTCCCATGCCAGCTCCCATCTCATCTGCCAACCGGACTCTTGAGGGAATCTCCCATGGTGGATTAAGAACGTAATAAAATACGTTCATATCGAGGTAAGAAGGAAACACTATATTGAGTATATTGATCAACGCACCGCATTCTCAGTCGATCCTCAACAGGAAGCCGGTGCGTGGTCTCCAACAGGGAACTTGCACTGCGACTCCAAAAAAAAAACTACTCTTTAAAACTTAAGGAGAACCTGAGGAGATCGATAGTTAGTATGATTATTAGTTACAACGACCAACGCAGAAAGTATTGGCATCAGGGAATTGCCTACGCACTACAGGTTCACAACTTACGGAACCAGTTCGGTTCATATACCTACAGGTCGGTACTTTCAGAAAGTCGACGGACGAGCTAGGGGACTCTGCGCCCCCGAGCGGCACCAGCGCCCGGAGGCCACTGAGCAGATCTTCACCCGCTAGGGTACCCCGTCCATCGACCTGTTCGCTCACCTCAAACGCCCACGTGCCACAGTATGCCTCGGTCTACTGGCCCTAACTGAACGCACGATGCGTTTAGGTAAGCGGAACGCTACTACACCGACGCTGACTGACCAGATCAAAAGAAAAGTCTGCTGGTGTTCCGTTGGCGTTTCTCCAAATTAAAAACAGGTACGCCCATATGGAAAATAGTCATCGTCGTACGCTAAAAATAACATCGTCTGCCAGCTATCTCATCAAATCAAGTAACGAAAATATCCTCACATATTTTATCGCATTTAGCGTAGCGAACGATAATCTCTGATTAATATTATTTGTAAAGTATTTATTTGGCGAAACCTTCGCCTTCAAGGTGCCTGTTTGATTAAACGCTTAAAGAATACTAGTTTTAATCTGAACAGCTGTACGACATCAGAGAGAAACCCACATATGGAATGTTAATACCGAGTCTAGAGTCCATGACCTTACACTGTACTGTATTATACGTAGACAATTATTCTAATAATTCTCACTTAATTATTTTCTGTCTGAAATTCCGTTCTAAATTCGATAACATCAAAATATGAATTATTATTATTATTCGACGGTATTCTGGACGTGTCTATTCGTATAAATTACCGAAAATATTATGTGAAACTTATGTGTAAAATCTGCGGATAAGTAAGTCCTATATATAATCTGCGGATATCTACTCTACCTAACCGAAAAGCCTCGTTTGAGCCTATTCTTAACCTCTGAATGCAAAGCGATGCATCATGTATTCTTAATTTTATTGACTACACGTCAAAATTCATTGGTTGTTTTAGGGCAGTAGAGCCCTAACATTTCTGCACCCGCTGACTCGCCACCAGGAGATAATAGACAGGTCTCACATCCTGAAGATATCCGAAGTCGAACGGAACACATAATATGAAATTTTACCTTCCAATAAAATTATTATTATGTTTCCTAGACTTCGGATATCTGGATAATGCCTTCCTGGTGGCAATATTTTATCAACCTTTACATTCTCCTCAACAATGAAATGGCGGCGAGTCGCCGGGTGCGAGCTGGTTGGTTACAGGAAGCTGTCGGGGCGGAAACTACGTCACAGCGGCGCGCTACGGGCTGTGGAGCGGCTTCATAGACGCTAGCGGCATCTATCGGTCATTGGGAGACGCTACGCTCTCACATCCTGAAGATATCCGAAGTCTAGGAAACATAATAATAATTTTATTGGAAGGTAAAATTTCATATTTTGTCTTTGATTGTTTTTTTACTTTTATAGATATTCTAAAAAACCTAGCCCAAGGAATCAGTGAAATAAAGGAATATAATTCTAAGGGTGCGGCTCCACTGATGCGGAGCGGAGCGGAGCTGTGGGAGCTCGGACAATGAGACCGCATCACAGTGTTTCGAATTTTGAATTTGAAGAATGTATTTGGTCAATTTTGTACATCTCCGCTCCGCTCCGCGTCAGGTTAGCCGCGCCCTTTCAGCTCTATCTCTGAAAAAAAAACTATGCGGCCGCTACGTCATACGGCACCAAAATTCCGCCCGATTATTACTGCCGTTAGCACGCAGCGGATTTGTTTTTCTGCCCTCCGGCCAACAAACAGCACTTTGCCGGCCGCTGCGCTAAACTAAGTTGCCGCCTGCCGACTCCGTTGAGCAGAAAAATAATATACACACCTCGGCCGTTAAATGGGAAAGTCTCAGATCACATTACACGTCACCCGAGACATTTCCCAATTAAACGGCCTTGGCATGTAATCCACAATTATTCTCACCTCGGCTTGAATCGTAAAGGCTCTGCGATTCACCATTATCTTCCGTTGTGTCCATATCGAAGGCTGTAAATAAATAAAGATTATAGACTAAACTGTTTTTTTAAACACGTCTGTTTTACATTTTATACACATATACGATGTTTGTTAAAAGTAATTGTGAAAACACAAAAAAATTATTGCATATACCCGAGAAAATTTACTGGTGGTTGCTAAGACCGAGTGGCTGAGCGGTGCATGCATCAGCCGCGAAAGCTGAGCATGTGGGTTCGATTCCCACCTCGTTCGTTGGTGATCTTGGTCGTTTTTTTAGGGTTCCGTAGCCAAAATGGCAAAAACGGAACCCTTATAGATTCGTCATGTCCGTCTGTCACGGCTGATTTATTCGGAAACTATAAATGCTACAGAATTGAAATTTGGTAAGGATAGGTGTTGCATAAACCGATACTGAATTATGATATTATATTGTAAAAAAGTAATTACGGTACGGAACTCGGGAGTCGGAGTCGGACTCACACTTTGCCGGTTTTCTTTGGTATATGACATCCAATATTTTGTTTAGTTTTTTCATAATATTTTCAGCAATGTCGTCTAGCCAATCACGTTTTGATTTTTGCAATAACGGTCTGATTCGCATACAAAATAAGAGTGAAGCATGTTAGTGACTAATATAGAATGCACCATAGCATTTGTATGATTTTATTGCACTTTGCATGATTTTTTGTGCAGTACTCCGTCATGAAGACTTTATTAAAGTTTAAACTATTAAAAATAGAAGGAAGAAGAAAAAGAGGAGCCTACATTGAGCAATCGAAGGAAACTATTGAAGTCGAAACGTATAGAGCTGAAAGAAAAGGCAAATGATAGAATACAATGGGAATTACTTCACTGAAAAGAGCTAGGATCTTAAATAACTGGCCTACTTAACTAAAAACCCTATGCACGCCATTGAGCCCATAAGTCTTTTAAATTAATTATTGTATACTGATTTAGGCACTGGTCTCACCGCGAGCTGCTAGGCACTATGCCTGGTGATGAAACGTCCATGTATTTAAAAGTCAAGAGTGAATAGGCACCTTCCGGGCAAACTCAATCTATCGTAGGCAGCGCCCTTGGCTAGTCTGTGGCCATGAGTAAACCCATTTCAAATAAAAAAAAGTCTCACCTTTTCCCGCCTGTCCAAGTAAATCCAGCGAAGTATGCTGCATAGCATACAAACTGTCATCACCAAGCCCTGTCGCTCCCATTCCCAGTCCCGGCGCGCTGAGGCCGAAGCCGAGGCCGCCGAGGCCGGGACCCGCGAGGCCGGGGCCCGCGAGGCCGCCGAGGCCGGGGCCTGCGATGGTGGTGGCTGTTGATACTGGCGGTATTTGGGCTGTGAGATAAGATGGTAATTAAATTAGTTAGGGGTGCATTGCATTATAATAGGGTAGGTACACAATAGGGTGCTTCTTATTTTTGCAATTTCAAGATATGTTCGAACCAATAAAGGAGCTCTCTGCTGTCCCGATTGCAATTTTCTATCGGGCACCCTCTCATTTTGTTATTTGATAAGTAAACCATATTTGACTTTTTTTTTTCAATTTTTTTAATATATTTATTTTCAAAACTACAATTTATGTACATAGATTAAATCTAACTAATCTACTTAACCTAACCTATATCTAAGATTGGCCCTTGTGGCATTGTACCGAGGATGCTGGCGGCATTTCCTCGCTGTATCGCAATACTGATGCGTTGTGCGAGGAAGTCGCCAGCTCTTCGGTCTTTAGTTACATCAACCAGACGTTTCGCGATCTCAGCAAACAATTTGCGTGCGCTGGGGCCCCAAGAAAATTTTTCAATTATTATAAACAAAAATTAGGG
Source organism: Thaumatotibia leucotreta (assembly GCA_025490895.1). Classification (NCBI taxonomy): domain Eukaryota; kingdom Metazoa; phylum Arthropoda; class Insecta; order Lepidoptera; family Tortricidae; genus Thaumatotibia; species Thaumatotibia leucotreta. The sequence goes on along the minus strand of JALPQI010020818.1, from coordinate 6,185 downwards.
GTCGCTACCAAGGTACAAAATTCAAGAAAGGCAAAATGATTAGTCGTTTTTCTATAACTTCGGTAGCGACCCCTAATTTCATCGTCATACCTATTCGCAGTAGATATGCGCATCTTATTTCCGATCAATGATAACATACCGGGTGCGGCGTTCTTCTGCAAGGTATCGTTAACGAGTTGCCGTTTGAGCACGGTTGGGGTGGGGTCGTCCTCTTCGTCCGAGTCGGTTAGACCGTACTTGCTGAAATGCTCCACCTGACAACAAAGGAGTGATACATTTAAAAACTGACAACCATTATACGGGGTATTTTTTTTATTCGCTAGCTAAATTTTAAACACAACTCACTAATATTTTAAAGACAAAACTAGACTTTATCGCGTAAACTTAGTGTGCCGGGTGCCGGGTGTAACGTCATTCCCGAAACGTCTGGATATAATTAAACGTAAGTTTACGCAAAGACCCATTTTGTCTTTAAAATATGACTGATAATCGTGAAAGTTTAAATCAATACAACTCACTAAGTAACAAATACGTACTTGAAATAAAGGTCGAATCTCAGTTCTGATTCAATACTGACGTAAGAGGTTGCTAAGAGTATAGTAGTGATAGTTTTTATAGCGAGACTTGGTTGTCATTTACGTATTTAATTATACAGGGTGATTACGGGGTCGTAATCCCAACTGAAAAATGTGTTAAGATGGTTTTTCTGAACAATGTTTCCCATGGGAACAAACGTACTTTTTTACGACTAGTTAAGTTCGAGTTCACTAATATCTATACATTTCTCCATACTAATTGCTTGCAAATGTGTTTACATACAGTACCGGCCAATAATATATCACATTCGTGACTTTTTGTATGAGCGTGTATAGAGTAAGCGGCACATGTTCGCATGTAGATAGCATATTATTTTGGTACTTTTGCACAGTTTAATGATGAATACTGCAATTAAGTATTGTGAATTGCAATTGGAGACACAGCATATTGCTAAAATAGCTGTAGTAAAAAAAAGAATTTTACTAAGAAATCCATGCCTTACGCAAAATCTCTTTATGAAAAAATCACTACATGATGACCAGTTTTTTCATCGCTAGTGTAAAGGCCTATGCCTAGACTATCTATAGTCGTGAGGTGGAAAGTGTGAAAAACACTTACAAAAATAAAAATAAATCTACTGAAAAAACCTGTATGTGATATATTATTGGCCGGTGTTAATGCAACACTTGTGGGAGACTATACTTTATGAAACCTACGGCGCCTATCGTACCCGCATCGCATCATCGGGAGCCAATCAGCGCCGATATCACGACATCTACAGCCTCTCTGATTGGTCAAGGATATTAGTACGGGAGAATTGAGCCCCACTCCAGGCATTCGCTTCACATCTTACAACTCGATGCACGCATATGTGCAATATTTAAACTATTTTCTTTTTGTTCATTTCTATGTACCACAAATGTACTAGTTTGTTAATTAAACCTATATACATTGAAAAGTCTTCCAAATTATTGCGGCTGAACCTGTCCCAAGAAGCTACCAGCCGATCCACATCCATAAACGCGCGCACATAAGTTTTGGACCTTCGACCTCGGATATAACCAGCAACGTGGCTAACTACTGCAAAGGATGTTTGGAGTACCAAATTAACGCAATCGGCAAAGATAGCCATCGGCAGCAGCTCAGCGCTTTGGTGAGGCGAATCAATCGAGATTAAACCGGCCCTGTCTGATTTAAATATTACTGATACGTGTCCATATTAAAATTTCAGTGTTTGTGTCATCTTGTGGTCTGCCTACGCGCATTTGATCGCCTGCTCCGGCTGAATTGTAAGCAGCTGCATGAGCGATAAATACCTATACACTAACCCGGATAACCGTAAGTACCTTAATCTTGCATCCTACCGAAATGGCTGAGGATAAGGCTAAGGAGATGCTCTTAAAGGATCTTGTTAAAAAGAGGGGTTCTGTCAAAGGTAGACTCACTAAATTTATTAAATATATTGAATCGTTTGACCAAGGTTTGTCCATCAATCAAATGGCCGAAGTCAGGCTGCGCACTCAGGGTGCCACAGGTTTATACACTGAATTCAATAAAATTCAATCTAGCATTGAAGATGTTCTTCCCGAAACCGAACTGGACTCTCAACTCGACGCGAGAGATGAGTTCGAAGCCGAGTATTATAGTATAATAGCCCAAGCAGAAACGTTGACAAAGGACGAGGTAAAGTTAGATTCCGATAAGTCTGTAATCGCTTTAAAATCAGTCAAATTACCGACAATATCTTTACCTACCTTTGACGGTTCACATGAGCACTGGATTGCATTTCGGGACACATTTTCGTCATTAGTACACAACTCGCGAGAAATCACAGACATCCAGAAATTTCATTATCTTAAATCGTCGCTTACCGGGAGCGCCGCTTTAGTAATAGATTCGCTTGAATTTTCAACCGATAATTATAAGATTGCGTGGGAGTTGTTACTCAATAGATATAATAACAGCAGATTGCTAGTTCATAACCATGTAAAAGCGTTATTTTCAATGCAAACACTGCAAAAGGAATCGCCCTTGTTGCTAAGGAAACTCATAGATAACGTGCTAAAAAATATACGCGCTCTTAAAGCACTAAAGGAACCCGTAGACTCGTGGGATACCTTACTTATTTATATGATCGTTTCCAAACTAGATCCGACCACTGAGCGAGAGTGGGAGCAGCACAAAGGTTCCTTATCGGCCGATTCAAGCGAGTCAAAATTAACTATCGACGATTTGCTAACATTTTTAAGAGGCAGGGCTGAAATGCTTGAAACTTTAATTGTAACGCACGGTAAGGCCATTTCGCAAGATACTAAAAAATACACTAATAATAATTACACATCGAAAGTTCACTGCAACGTCGTAACGGAAAAACCACAAGTTAAAGTACCATTCAAAAAACCTTTCAAGTTATGTCCGATGTGCAGTGCGAATCATCCTTTATATTCGTGCCAATCATTCTTAGATTTAAAGATGCAGGATAGACTGCAATTTGTAAGCGATAAACGTCTATGTGAAAACTGTCTGCGAATTGGTCATACAGCTGATTTGTGTAGGTATGGGCCTTGTAGGAAATGCGATAAAAAACACAACTCAATTATTCACCGCGATGAAGTTAGTGCTATTAACACAAATAACACGCCTGGTACGTCGAAGCCAAGCGATAATAAGCCTAATGAGTCCCATACATTAAAATCTATGTCTAATAATTACTCGATAACAACACACGCGCTCACGGGCCACGTTCAGGTATCCGCGGCACACACAGATGCCCCATGCGCACAGGCATCATTCATGCAACCGGTTTTGTTGTCAACTGCACTCGTTGAAATAGTTGATGATTTAGGCAATAGTCTAACTGCGCGTGCTATCCTTGATAACGGAAGCGACCGGACCGTTTTAAAACAGTCATTTTATAATAAACTAAATACGCAAAATATACAGTCCACACAAAACATAATAGGCATCGGAGGGTCGACATCGCAATCCTCGCAAATTTGTGATATCGGCATTAAATCTTTAACTAACACTTATTTTACGCGCGCGAAGTGTTTAATATTACCATACGTAACCCCTTCACTACCTCCCTTTGTCACAGGCAGTGAACAATTCGTTATACCGGACGGAATTACTCTCGCGGATCCCAATTTCTATGAAAGTCAACCGATAGACCTGCTGATAGGGGCAGATATTTATTGAGATTTGATTCAAGACGGTATTATTCGTTTAAGCAACGGACCAGTCTTAAAAAATACGCAATTAGGCTGGATTATATCTGGGCCTATAAAAAACCAACGTATTCGGAGCCCAAACGTTAGATGCAATTTTATGCAAACGATAGACATGCAAGTTTCTATAGACCAACAGTTACGTAAGTTTTGGGAGCTCGAAGACGCCCCGATAAGTCAACGGGTTAATGAATCACGCAGCGAAGAAGAGCTTATTTGTGAGAATCTGTTTGTACAGACCACAAAAAGGCTCGATGATGGTAGGTTCTGTGTGAACATTCCGTTTAAACAATCACCAGACATTTTAGGCGATACACGTAAACAAGCCGAACAACGATTTTTTGTGCTAGAAAAACGGTTAGAACGTTATCCGAACTATAAAAAAATGTATAGTCACTTTATTAACGAGTACCACGATTTGGGCCATATGGAGCGAGTGGATACATACGGTACGCCACATTACGTGACGCCACATCATGGCGTATTTCGTGAAAACGCCACAACTACTCGACTTCGTGTTGTTTTTGATTGTAGTTGTATTTCTTCGTCGGGGTACTCACTTAATGATTTGCAATACGTAGGGGCGCCTATACAGGGTGATTTGCTATCAATATTATTGCGATTTAGAGAAAATAGGTATGTGGCGTGCGCCGACATAGAAAAAATGTATCGCCAGGTGCTTGTAGACGAGAAACAACGCGATTTGCAGTTAATCCTTTGGCGGGAAAATCCATCCGATCCTTTACAAACTTACAGACTAAAAACTGTCACTTATGGCACGAATTCGGCCCCATTCTTAAGTTGTAGGTGCCTTAAGCAGTTAGCGACAGATTGTGACGACCCTGAAGTAGCCGACGTAATTAAAAACGATTTCTACGTCGATGATCTTATATGCGGGCACAATAATAAGGATATCTTAAAACTAATCTGTTCAAAGGTCGTCAAGGTCTTGCAATCGGGTTGTTTTCCATTGCGAAAATGGATTTTTAATTTCAATTTTGATGAATTTGCCGATTCAATTGATTCTTCCAAGGAATTATCATTAGGTGATAATGTGCAGAATAAAACGTTAGGGCTAGGATGGTATAACCGGTCCGACGAATTATTCTATAACACTAGATTCGAAAATAATTCTAAGCCGATAACAAAGCGGATTATTTTATCGGTATCGTCACAAATTTATGACCCGCTTGGGTTGCTTAGCCCAACTATTATGATAGCAAAGGTGCTTTTACAGAAGCTATGGATCTTAAAGTCTGATTGGGATAGTCCCGTTCCGGACGACATCGCGAAAGTCTGGACCCGGTTTGTCGCCGATCTTACAAATTTAGAATCAATTCGCATTCCTCGCTATGTACTTTGCGAGAACAGTAGGTGTTTAGAGTTGCATATGTTTTGTGACAGCTCTCTAATCGCTTACGGTGCCTGTGCGTACGTACGAGCCATTAATGATGATAACAATGTTACAGTTAGGTTATTATGCGCAAAGGGGAAGGTGGCGCCAATCAGGCCAGTGAGTCTTCCGAGATTAGAACTGTGTGCAGCGTTAGTGTCAGCACGACTGTACAATAAAATTGATAGCTCACTTCGGAGTCAGTTTAATAGGGTCGTGTTCTGGACCGATTCCACAATCGTGATTAATTGGTTGCGTACACCACCAAATTTGCTGAAAACGTTTGTCCAGAACAGGGTCACCGAAATTCACGACTTAACGAAAAACTATTCTTGGCATCACGTAAAGGGTGAAAATAACCCCGCGGACCTGATCTCGCGATCGCGCCCATTACATTTGTTGTGGGATACCCCATTTTGGGGGCAAGGTCCACAATTCCTTCAAGATATAAATTTTATACCTAACTCTGACTTATTAAATAACCAAAGTCATATCGATTTGCCCGAGTTGAAGGCAAATATTACACTTAATTGTGTATCTATTCCGGAAAATGAGGGATGGTTTCCTTTCCACAGATTTTCCCAATTCAATCGCTTACAGCGCGCTACGGCATATGTTTTACGATTTATTCACAACGCGCGTAACAAAACCAACAAAAAAACCGGCTCATTAACCGTCGAGGAGTTAACTCAATCTATGTCGATACTTGCTAGGCTGGCACAGTATGAGTCATACCTAGATGTGCATAATTGTTTGTCTCGTAAACAGCTGTTACAAAACAAACACGGCGCGAGTCTCACTAAACTAAATTTATTTCTCGATGACATGAATGTACTTAGAGTTGGTGGTCGTTTAGAAAATGCTACCCAGTATAGTTACGCGAAAAAACACCCCATCTTAATTTCGTGTAAACATTATTTAGCCGTATTGTTATTTCGATTCGAACATAGGCGACTGTTCCATGCGGCGCCACAGCTGTTATTGTTCACGATAAGGGAAAACTGGTGGCCAGTAGGTGCTAGGAATTT
>JALPQI010020817.1:0-26020 GCA_025490895.1 Thaumatotibia leucotreta | reverse complement strand
GATGGATTTTGGAGTCACAGCCAATCAAGCATGACGTCTCAGATTCGAGTCCCGGTGAGGGAATCTGTTTGTGTGTCTGTTACCACAAATATTTGTATCTTAGTCATGTATGGCTGTTTTCTATATTTTGAAAATTATAATAATATAAAATAAAAATAGCAATAGGATTTTTTAAATCACATGATAGAAAATAAATTTCCTTCCTTAACTTATTTATTTTAAGGTTTCTGCCCTGATGGGCATACATTCATGCTACGGTCATATTATGGTACGGTCTAGCGGGCAGAGACCTTTATTCTTTCAATCTTTTGTTCTAATTGGTCGTAATGTACGGATTAAATTTTAGAATTCTTACCTTACGACCAATGAGAACCATAGCTTGAAAAAGTAAAAGAAGGTAAGAAAATAGGTAGATAGACAGATAGAATACTCTTTATTGCACACCTTAACAAAAAAGAAAACATGGTTTAAACAGACGATTATACATACAGGTACACAACAGGTGGTCTTATCGCTATAAAGCAATCTCTTCCAGACAACCTTTGGGTAGCGGAAACAAATTAAAATAGTGAAACATTAGGTGATTGCAACATTTTAAGAAGCACATTTATCTTAAAATAATTTCTTTTCAATCATGTAATTTCACACAATAAAATTGCTCCTTCCATCCAAACTGGCAGTTAACGAAATCCCAAAGTTGCCATATCTTCAAGTCACTTCGCAGATCATCGAGCGGGTGTACCTGCAGCTCCCGACTTTGTACCCAACTCATTACAAACTTGAAACTAGCCACCAGCAGGCCAAGATTCTATTCTGCAGTCGCATACAGCGGTAAGTAATAAATGTATTAGAATGACATATTAGAACGAAAAGTCACGTTGCCATTACAGTACATTATTATGGTCACGTGACTTATCGCTTATCGTATACGATTGCAGAATGGCATCTTGGCTAGACCTGTTATAATCATTCGCTTGTCGGCTGGTTGCGGTGATCAAAGCTGCAGCATACATTAATAGATAAGTACTACGTTTATCCAGGATAATTATTAAATTTTTGATCCAAGGAAGAAATAACAAGGGAAATTTAATCCCTCGTAGCATAGAAGAAAATTACCTTTTATTAGGATAGCATACTTAGGCCACGTGTATTACAATAGTCCATGGCTAATAACTACTTCGTATGAGGTACTTTCATTTTACTATAATGAGCCAAATCACCATACTCAATTTCTTATATCCAAATTGCATTTCGGTAACGGAAGCCCAAGTTGCCAAAACATCTTCAAGCCACTTTGCAGGCCATCGAGCATTCTGCAGCACCCGAATAGCTTGTTCTCAACTCATTACAAACTTGTAACTAGCCACTTCGTCCTTCGCCTGTCAGTTTTGGTGATCAAAGCTGCAGCATACATTAATAGATAGCTACTACTTATCTATAGGATTATTGTGAATGTTCGATCTAAGGAAGAAATAAACAAGGGAAATTTAAGCCCTCGTAGCATAGAAGAAAATTTACTTTTATTAGGATACTAGTAGCATATTTAGGTGACGTGTACCACAATATTCCATATGCATTAAAATGACTAATGCCTACTTAGTGTGTGCTACTTTCATTTTACTATAATTATGAGCTAAGTCAACTTTCTCACTTCCTTATATCCAAATTGCATTTCGGTAACGAAAGCCCAAGTTGCTAAAACATCTTCAAGCCACTTCGCAGGCCATCGAGCACCCTGCAGCACCCGAATAGCTTGTTCCCAACTCATTACAAACTTGAAACTAACCGGCCTTTCGGCGCCTGTTGGCCGGTTTCGGTGATCGCTTCATGATATCCGTTCCGGTCCAATACTGATTACGTTGTACAACATTTCTATGTGATAATGATTGTGTTTCACGGACTCAAAACTACGTTACACATTTCTCTCGAACAATTTTAAGTCAAACACAATCTAATATTTTTTCAAAATACAATTTATGTACATAGATTCAATCTAACTAATCTACTTAACCTAACCTATATCTAAGATTGGCCTTTGTGGTATTGTACCGAGGATGCTGGCGGCATTTCCGCGCTGTATTGCAATACTGATGCGTTGTGCGAGGAAGTCGCCAGCTCTTCGGTCTTTAGTTGCGTCAACCAGACGTTTCGCGAAGCAAACAATTTGCGTACGCGGGGGTCCCATGAACCTAAAGTTTCATCTAATATTACCTAATTTACTCAAAATTGTTCAGGGTATTTTTGAAATAGTTCCCATGGCCTTGGGGCATGGATGTGCATATGATAACGATCAACTTTCCCAATGGCACTCATATCGAAATACACTCTCGCAAATGCAGAACGTTTAAAAAAACACCTAAAATCTATGGTAATACAAAATTTTTCAACCATGACTTGTACAGATGTAGTGAGAAATGACTCGCCTTCGGAAACGTTCGTCAACGTCATGCTGTTTCTGACATCTCACTGAGACTGACAGTAATAGCTGTCATGCTACTTCAGTCGGACTCGGTGACACTGCCCGAAACAGCATGTGCTTACGAACGTTTCCGAAGGCAAGTAATTTCTCACTACACCTGTAAACGTTTGCATGTGCGCGCAACGCACGGGCTCAGTGCTTTATAATGGAGACCTAGGCTCTCCGAAATATATCGCACGTAGTGACTAATATATTATGAGGAATACGTTAGTTACACAGAATTCACGTTAGTTTAACCGTTTTAATAACATTTATAGGTATAATGTCTCACGATAGTTTCAATTACCCTCAACTCATTACAAACAGAAAACTAGCCACTCGGTCCTTCGCCTGTCGGACAGTTTCGGTGATCGAAGCCGCAGATACGGCGTTCGACACAGATTACGCTTTACGGCAGATATTACATAAGATGAGGAGTGTCGAAAAATACTTATTTCCACTTTCAACTTTTTTTTAAACTGTGAATGTAGTTTTGCTAAAAGTAAAGAAATACATATAATTATGTTTTGAATTTTAAATTCTAATAACTTAATAAGTCTCTTCTTGCCCTGTAAAATGTGAAAATTTCTAAGTCCGTATCAAAAGGGCCTATTTCTATTTGCATATGAGTGTTTTGTATAAATAAAGGCTTTGTAAAATTTCCTTGAAAAACTGCTTGAGTATTATTGGATAAGCTTACAAGGCTGCAACAAAACGGCTTACTTAATTTTAAAAGTTTCGCATCAAAAGAGCTTTATTCTGAAATTGTATGGTATATTAACATAATTTACTATATTTAGTGCCATAATATAACACAGAATTTCCAAGTTTATTGAACAGACGTTAATTAAATATACAAATTCATTCAGCTTCAAAACTAATTATTTCATATTGAAGTTTATGTGAAAACTCAAATCAAATTATTTATAGCCATAAACATATAAATAAAATAATAACTATCTAATTATATATTATTATATCGTTCCTTAGCACAGCAAACATAAATCTGGTCTACCACTTTTCGACTCATTTCCTTGATAATAAAGTCTAAAAGTGCCAGACCACATTATTGGCTTACCTAGTGTGCTAAGGGACGATATAATTATAATATAGTTAGATAGTGGGACGGGTGCTAGTGTGGGATGCAACATGTGTAGACACACTAGCCCCGTCACATCTCCCTCGGACATCCATAAGGGCAGCAGCAGCAGCAGAGGCGGCTGAAAGTGCTAAGGTAGGAAAATACAGTGGTCTCGGCGCTGACTATAATTTTATCCCTTTCGGCGTCGAGACCCTGGGTCCGTGGGGCTCTGGTGCTTTGAGTCTCTTTAAACAACTTTCAAAGAGACTCAAAGATACCACAGGTGACCCAAGAGCTGGCAGCTACCTCGCTCAACAAATTAGCCTCGCGATCCAGCGGGGTAATGCTGCCAGCATCTTTGGTACCATGCCGCGGGGGCCGTTTTTAGATTTAGATTTAGTTTAGTATATATTTATTTATAGTGTAGTTTGATAATATTATAGTTTTAATTTTGTATATTTTTGTCGCTTATAAATAAATAACAGAGGGTTAGATAGTTTTTATGTTATTTATAGACTCAATTTATTTAAAACCAAAAGAAATTTTCTTAACCATAAAACATCGTAAACGTATCTGCAACACAGGCTTCGTGAAGGGGCAACAAATGCAAAATAAATCAGCAACAGTTCGTCTCATACACGTCTATAATGGAATCCGCAACAAGCTTCGTTATACCTATTATTTTATTGAAACACCTCCGCTGAAAATGATTATATTAGTAAACGGATAGATGGTATTACTTTGACCTAAGGTACAATTATATATCCATTGACACTTTGATAATTAATGTTCATTAATTAATGTTATTCAACCTGGATTGGCTTCTCCAAATCAAGATCGAGGAGTAATGAACTGTTACGCGCTTGTCACTTAATTTAGCATTAATATTGACGAAGGGAAAACCTGGCTTATTTATTCGAGTCCATCATTTTAAACCCATTATAGGGCGAAGTGTACGGTTCAACGAATAAGTCCTTATACACATACAGTTTTCATGTAGGCAGAGTAAAGAGCAAAACTAGAATAAGTATGCCATTGTCAACTTTATTCTATTGAAATAAGGTAAAAACGTTATATAAATTTATTCACTTCTACATACTTTCTTCTGTGTACTGCTGCCGCGTTATTAACGCGGAATACTTTATATCTATCTCACTCATCGCGAGTATGGTGCGAGATATCGGTGCGAGCGAGCCAAATACAAATTAATTGCTCATGGTACGGCTACTACAAATATTGGTTTTGGTTTTATAAATAAAATAAAATGATTATGATTATTTAAAATTCGCTTACCGATTTTAGTTTCAAAATAATAAGCTCGAATCATTATTAAGTTTTCGCGCGCATAGATGTCGTGGAACAGTAACTTTACTGATCTTGTAAGATATAACGTTTTGGGAGAAGTCTCGAAATCAAAAATTCATACATTGCAAGGAAAAATCAACTGTGATGTGTGAAATTAAAAAACCTTAATTGCAGTCAGCTTTGTAGCGACAGCAAAGTACAATATCTTTAGGTATTTAAACTCGATCGGCGTTTTTATATTGTAATATAGGTAGCTTTTACATAGTTTGTAAAATGATCACCAAACCCGAGTTATTATTGAAATTTAGTGCTTAGTTGTCTTTAGAAAAAGCTGACTGAAATTAAGGTTTTTTAACATGACGGTAATTGGGTGACGCAAAAAGTGAAAATACCCAGAAGATTGATGATGGGCAGCAGCGTCATCATAGTGGATACATTACTGCGATCGCCAGTCTGCTTGCCCAGCGTGGCGATTATGGGCATTTACCTCCTAATGCGTCTAACTGCATAGCTTCTAGCAGTGATGATGTGATGGAAAAATTGTTTGACACAGAAGTACTCGTTTCTTGTAAATGATTATTATCTGTTTAGTTTAATAGTAGCGTATCTGTGTAAGTTGAGTGATCTGTGGCATCGGCTCGTACTCAAGTCTGCACTGGCTACTGAAATCCTGGAAAGTGGCCAATGTTCTCCTTTTTTGCGCAATACCCGCAAAGTATCGCTTGCATTACTATACACAGCCTGCTTATACCGCTAGTACACACGTATATTTATATAAATGATATCGGAAAGAGAGAACTTGCTAGTGCTAATTAATGTTTTATTTCACATCACCTATTCGAATACGGGTCTTGTATTCCCTGCAAGGAGGGTACAAAGTGGCACTTATTTGTTCAAGGACTTTCTTTTGCCAGCCTAAAAAAATGCAATGAAATGTGTAAATAAATAGTACGTTAATAATCGATTATGATATCTTCAGATAAATATTAAATAATATATCTTTTATGTTTCTTATAGGTGGTGTGAAAAGCAGTATGTGTCACACGATGTCAAACTTACGGTATCAAAATTATTTTCATCTTGGGCGTTAACCCTTCATCATCATCATCATCATGAGCCTATGATAGACTACTGCTGGAAGTAGGCCTTTCCTATTAACTATGCATATTGACGCATTAGGAGGTAAATGCCCATAATTGCCACTCTGGGCAAGCGGATTGGCGATCACAGTAATGAGTCCACTATGATGACGCTGCTGCCCATCATCAATCTTTTATCAAATAATGGTCAGTGACAGTCGACATTAGTCGACTCTTACGATACCCGCAGCAGGAGTTGGAGTGGTAACAAATGTATTCTTACTGCCGTCACCACATGGCTTCCCTCTTAACCCTTGAATCCCCTAATTCCACTTTACAAACCCTCACTCCGTTCGGGATTCTATTCTGGAATCTATCGCTGCATTCGGGCTTCAATAAATGCCCTCGCCGGAATTATATCATTGTGAAGCAGTGAGAGTTAAAACTAGTTTTCTATCATTTTCATAAATTCTTTGCATGAATAAAATATTAACAGTAAATAACGATATAGTGGGATAAAACTGGCTCGGCGGTAAATCGAGACAAAATTCCAAGAATCAAACTGATCACTTTTTATCCCGAAAATAACGAAAAAGAATCAGACCTTATCTAAAAAACTAAAAAATGTCTCCGTTGCTAGTCAATTTATCTACGAATTACGAAATACGAATATTTATATCCTTAATAAAATTAACTAGACAGCTGATATTAGATGTACGAAAATACATAACTATATATCAATCACGCAGAAAAGGAACTACAATAAAACAGGAAAACACTTTTTTTTTCAGGGTACCAGGGTGCTTAGATAAGTTGCCAATCGCTAGCGCTTCATCGTCAATCGTAAGCGAAAGGCAGCTAACTGTCTTTGTCGCACTAATATGAAAGAGTGACAGAGAGGGAAAACTACGATACGCTACTAAACGCTAGCGATTGGCAACTTGGCTAAGCATCCTAGTGTACCTACCTCCTCTACACGTAAAGTAGGGGTGATTTTTTTTCGATTGAACCCTATAGTGTGCCATATTATTCAATAGGTACCTCTTGAAAAACACTAGGGGCTTACTAAGATTGTTTTTAATTAAAGTCATTATTTTCGAAAATAATCGCTCCGGAAGGTTAAAAAAATGCGTTATATATTTTTTTTAATTTTGGCCTAGTTACTAAACATAATTTGAAGTTTATGGTACTATTTCGACGCAGAATTTAACCCTCTTTAATTCTTACCTGAATGAGTTTTCCATCGAACGTACCGTCATCGAGCTACAATAAAAAACTGAAAATAAACGTAAATTTGACAGCTTTGCTCTAAAAAGTAAACCTCTACCTACTCCTAGTACCTAAAGTAAATTTACAACTAAATGAAGATCATAGAAAAGTCTATTTTACGTACAAGTAATTTTGTGTTTATTTTTTTGATATCTAAATCAAAATATATCAAATTTAGCCGGTAATATTAGACACTTCTAAGGCGTGTTTTGTACATCTCTTTTTCAGAAAACAAGACAATCATACATTTATGCTATTTCAAACGTACGAACCGGCAGTATTTGCAAGAGTTGTTTTCAAAGCTTATTTTTTAAATTTTTTAAGGGGAAAAAACTATTATAAGTGTGAAAAAAACCTTTGGTACACAGTGCGTTGTTGAAAACAAAGAATATATCTAAGTTTCTCTGTAGATAATAAAATTAGGGATCAATTAAAGTCTTTGACCAAAAACGCCTATTTCATAGGTTCTCTTTCTAGGAATTAATTCCGCAAAATGCTTCATTTGGATTTAATTGTGTAAATACCTTTTTTATACCTTATTAGGTAACAAGCAGCTGCCCCAAAATCACAAGATATATGAAACTCAAAGAGCACTTTGTAAGAATTAATGCGTTAAAAGTAAAAGATCATTCAACCGAAGGAAAAAAGGCATCGGGGGATAGGGACGGGCGGTGGGAATATCCCCCAAATAAGAAAATAAAACATTAAATTGATAAAATACATAATAATGTATGTACTTAATGCGTTCAATTAAACGATATGAAGATTGTATTTGTAGGCAAAAAAAACTATTTACAATGCACAATGATGTAATTGATATAATTTCAAATAAAAGTGGTGACAGATGACCAGTATGCTTTTAGCACATGATTGGTATGTCAGTATGTCGCCGAGAGATAGATTTTCCATCTTTTACTAACTATATGAATAAAAGAGGGATGGATAGTCTATCTCGCGGCGACATTATTGTCGCAATAATCCTGTGCTAAGCCTACTAATGTCTTGAAGTAAGTATCATTATTAAAATAATAAAATATGTAAGTACATAAAAACGAAGTAATTAGTTCCGACACACGTTTCAGTGGATAACACTTTTTTTAAAATAGTTAATACATTCAGTTATCCCCCAAATTTGTAAAACGTGCAAGCGCAAAGTGGGACGTTTTTAATAAAATGCACACAGTATCTATATTTTATAGTCTGAAACTTACAGGCATAATACATGGGTACCACTGATAAGCTCAAACTTTTTTCCATGTAAAAGGAATACAGTTTTTTCTCTCTCCGAAGATTTTAGTTACAATAACAATTATTGTGTCTACAATCTCTAGTCTTTTTCATAAACGTGCCGGGTATGTACACGACAGCACACCACTATTGGGGTAACCAACCGGGTATTAATAGGGGTGAAACTTTACCCAAGTCCCGTAACGGCGGCCATTTGTCAAACACAAAAAATATGAGTAAACTTTGAGCCCTGAAGCGTCGTTTGACATGACTTATATAAATACCGGTACTCGCCGTTAGTTCAACTTTCCGCCGTTCGAGTTGACATAAAGCGGTAATGTCACATTTCGTGTTTTAGCTTTGCGAGTGTAGAACGTTGTCGCAATACATAAGTTAAAGGATTTCTACACTTTAAGATTTTGTATTGCGGCTTTACTATTCAAACTCCTTTACTTGCATTCTAGCATTTAATAACTACATGCTTCAAATTAGTACTACATTCCTCCCTACGTTAGCCTCCGTGGCCTACTTGGTCGTGTTCCTGCCTACGAAGCTGTTTGTGTATTTATTTATTATTACAAATATTTTGTTCGTTGGTCATGGCTGTCTATGTATTAACGTATCCATAATGTATATCTATTATATTGTATATCGTCGCCTGGTACCCACATCTTAAGCCTTTGAGCTTAAAAAGAAGCCTTTGAGCCATGAGACTACATCGATACGTGTCCCAAGATATTTATATTTATTTATTTACGGCCCATGTTCAGCAATGGCTGACGTGATGATGATTTTCGGTCCAATTATTTCCAGACGACACTTAAGTAGGACTTAGGTATTTTTCTGAAAATAATGATAAGACTATGTAAGAAACATCAATAGTAATAGTTCATAGAATGTTTCTTATTGAGTGAGGGACGTATAGGTAATTGATTCCAAAAGTGTAGTACCTACAAAAAACATAATACTCTTATTTACACCTACCTACAATGTAGGTCCATCTCCACAAATACCATTCATCTAGCACAACTCTGATGCAGAGTCCAATTTTATTGCCTACAGAAAAATAACTAGACCCACGGACTGCCCTGCTAAGCATAATATATAGCGATATCTTAAAAAATAGAGGCATTTGGAAATGGAATCGTTTTCAAAAACATTTTTCATTTTCATTTTTCAATCGTCAGCTATAGAATTTAAGGTGCATGTTTGATTAAATTTTATTTTTAGATTTCGCTATTATGCTTAGCAGGGCAGCGGAGCTATCGGCATGTGTACAAAACTGCACCAAGGTCTCCAGGGAAGCGGGGAATAGAACAACAAAATAAGTAATTTACTAGTGTATTAATCCTCCACACAAATTCTCATAAAATTTTATGACATAAAATGTCGATAGTGTCTCTTCATTCAGGCAAACAAGCGTTAGCTAGTTTTTGGATGGTACAGCGCCATCTAACGACTACTTTGGAACTATCAATATTATCGACTTAAATTAAATCTAACGTTTGAACAGCATGCATGAAGCATGTGCACGATAAATGGACAAATCACTCAATATGGTCCCAATGGTCCTGTTGGCACCAAGGGATCTGATGATGGAACCATGGAGAAATCGATTGAAGTCGGTTTTTTTTTAATTTTTAATAAATCTACTTACACAACTCTGAGCCCCTCTTAGCCAATTATTTTCTTATTCAGCATTAAATTGAGACTACACTTAAACTCAAAAATCTCGCCCATTATGCCGTGAATTCAGATCAAAAGGACTCATATTTTAAAACAAGATTGCGTTAGCATAGTAAAGTGGATTTATTGGGAGATATTTCTTACGAAGTTTACTTTTCCAAGGCTCAATTTAAAAAACGAAAGAAATAAAGAAAATGCGTGCAAGTCAAAGTGATTGTAGACCTTTATTAAAAATATAGATAATGCCCGAGTGCTATAAGTGTTTGTCAGCTATGATGAGTTCTGTGACTTTTCGCATTTTCTGAATTTTCATGCATTCTTGTACGTAGTAGTGCAGTAAGTATTCTTGCAAAATAAAATATTTTGTTTACCATCTAAGAAAGTAAAACTGAAATATAACTGTAATGCGATTTAATAACCGAAGGGGTTGGGGAAAAGGCTACCTATCATATGGCAATGGGTGACCATAGGGCTGCCTCATTTCTGGGCCATAGGTTAGGCATTGCCATCCAGCGAGGAAATGTGACCAGCGTCATGGGCACTCTCCCACAGGGAAGCGACTTGGGGGATGTGGTAGTTTAGTTTAATTATTATTATTTTAGTTTAAAGATTGTTTTTCTATAACTGTATATTTTCATGTTAATTATTTGATCAATAAATTTAATAACCTCTACATAATATTATTGAATTACTTGAGTCGATGTGAGATATCAGTTGTTTATAATTTCAATACGCTTAATTTACGACGCTAACTTTGAAAAGCACACCTACATAGAATCAACATTCTAGTTTTATAACTCACTGACATATATTGAAACATTGCTTCATATGAATCTCGCAAAAAAAATCAAAGCCTAGCAGAAGTGCATTTTTGCGCCCGCCGAACCGAGGGCTTGTGAATATTAGAATAGAGTTCAAATGTTTATGAGCACCTAGTCCGCTTCGATGTATACGATGGCATCAGCCAAAACATTGCACGTGACGATTGTATCGAAACGTACCAACTATTTCTTTACATTAGGGCCGAAACAAAAGATAAGGGTTTACAGTAAGCCGACATTCGTTAGGCGTAACAAAGGGCCCCGGGCGTACAAACGCGAACATATTATTCATCGACCGGCGATGACCCTTATAGCGATGCACGTAAGGTACAAGAGCGGTCAGTTACTTGTGTTAGCGAGGGTACATGGACCGAGCTGCAGGAAGAGCCAAGTTCTGATTAGAGGCAAAGGCAATTTTTTAATTGGGATTAGAGTAACGATTTGCTCTACTACATGCATACGATAAGTGAAAAGTGATAAATGCAAAATCACGTGACCATTTCTTATACAGGTTGTTTTTTTCGATTTCCGTTAAATTTAAGGGAAGCTTATTTAGCTTCTACTAGAGACTAGTCCGAACTTCTCTAGACTACTCCGAAAAATCCTCATTATTAAGTATCACTTTTTTTTGCTTTTACGAAGGTTTAAGGTCTAGGGCAGTCTTTACATTACCAAAAATCCTTGGGATATGTTTTATTTTTTTTATTTACGTACATTAATGCTATTTTGATGCGTTTTTAGCGTAAAATTTTGAATTTAGTATTTTTTATCCTACTTGTATCAAAGTGACGACGCTATTTTTTTGTCAGTAGGGTAAGTTGTGGATCCATGAAACAACTAAATTTCGAACCATTGTATCTCTGGTGTTTTTGAAGTTACGAGTGAGATATTGTGTTCGAAGATACACAATTTAGATGGCTATCGAATCGCATTCTTGGTTTCTAATTATTTTCAATAGTATATGTGTTATGCAACTTTAAACAAAAAATGAGATTTGTTTCATTGTGTCCTCGTGCATGTATTCAATGAAACACCTGAATTTTTACATTGAAACATATATAATAAATCCAATGAACTATGAAACAGACTTAACCAACATTGGAACTGTGTTATATGTAACATATATTATAAGTACGCTTGCAATGAATACAAAATAAAGGAAAGTTAATAATAACGGTAGGCTGGAGTAGCTTTAGTTTAGTAGGATTCTAATTTGTTAAATGATTAATAAGACCACTGAAAGATATATGAAACCGAAAGAATGTTTCATTGTATACAACCCAAGTTTCATAGTAACTTAACAATGTCGTCGATAACTGCGACATATTGCAAAAAAAGTTATGTTTTATGTATCCTCGTAGTATGACTGCAACCCAGGCGAACGCGGGAGGGTCCTGGGCATCTCCACGATAGATATCATATACTTTGTGACAACATAAATATCATGTTGTTTTATTGTGTACGTATGTTTTATTGTTAAACATATTACTTAAACTATTGCCATCAATGAAACATTAAACTTTTTAAACTGTCCTATCTCAGCCAATTTGAAAGTTAAAAATCGTATATTTTGCCATAAAATAGACTAATAGTCATAATTATTTATGGTATGTAAAAAACTGGCTCTAGTTCTGAAAATTGCGTATATATTCTTGAAATGTTTTTGAAAAAAGTGTATTGTTTCAATGTGTACTAATAAATAGTGTTCAGTGAAACACCGTGAGCTGTTTCATTGTAAACTAAAAATATCACGGGTAACCAACATTGAAACAGAGTTACATAATCAGTAGTAAAACAGGTTATTATATATTATGTGGTTGTTCATAGTAAAATTCTTGGGAAGATTAATTTATTAACGAATATTTATGACATTGGCGCATTAAGCAACCGAAAAATGTTCAAATCCCATATTAATACAATATGTAGGAACAGAATGTTTTAAAAGATAAAAAATATGTTTTATTACCACTATTACTACGCATATAATTTCACGAAATATTTAATTTATAATATAATTATACTAGTCAACCAAAAATATTAGAAATGTACTACTTAGACTCTCTTGTAGCTGAATAGGTTTAGCTAAATAACCAGGTATTCACCAGCAGGAGCTAAAGTAACCATTTTACTGGTCAGTGTTTAACCCTAGGTTATACAATTGGGCCTTAATAGGTTGATAATGAGGTGCTAAACATAAAACATGTTTAAATAAACAGTCTCATAGAATAGTAACCTTTTGCAATTTCACATTCGGTGTACAATAAAACTATGCAGTACACAACGAAACATGGACCTGTTTCATTGTACATTACATAAAAATGTTTCATTGTGAGACACCAGGGTATTATTTTAAATTAAATAAAAAAACAAGGCCAAAACTTGAACTAATTTTAAAAGTATTTAGCTTTAGATAAACTTGAATATATATACAATACGACAAAAATATAAATAATACCAAACAATGCTCTGTATTCTTACAAAAAATTACGAAATATAAATAAAAATTGTTACTTTTCTTGGTTCAATTCGCTTTGAAGCATGTAGCGACGTGCTCCTTCTGCGATCGTCGCTCGCACCCTGGGGAGTCGTGGAGGGTCCCTAAGCTCGTCCTTGTTTGATAGACGGGGCTGGCCGTTAAGGTCAGGTTTCCGAGATATCGCAAAGATTCATTGTGTCCGTTTGTGTCAATGTTCCACAACTAACCCTAAATGCTTTATTTGTAGTAATACTTTTACAAAAAGAAACTAGTTAAAAAACCCAACAGTTTTTTTTATTAATAAATTTCTTCATTCCAGAATTTATCATAAAAATTCATAACTCGAAAACTACAAAAAATCGGCTAACATACATGGCGTATATTCTGATAGCTCATGACGTGAGGAATATAAAAAAAATTTTCGACGTCAAGGTTTGGACCACCCTGAATAAATGAACATAAACTATTGTCAGTGTTTTGGAAGAGGAGTTTATAAGTTTTGTTAAATAGTATTTTATAGGGTGACAATATACAAATTTTCTTTGTGCTTTTGCTGGCAGTCCCAATAGATGGCACTTCAGTACATGTTTGAATGTCAGATATTGGGACTTTGAAATAATAACACTCAGTCCTATTCAATGACAGCCTGTCTTGAACTTATGCAAATCATTTAGATATAAGCAAATTATTTCAAAGTTGGCATATGAAGCATTAAAGGCACATACATTTATCATCGTTTAAATGCCCTAATAATTGATTTTATCTTATCCATGGCAACTCAAGCTATAATAAATGACGAATATTAGTACAGCATCGGGTACAAGTAGTACGGTCAAATCGTATATTAAACTCGCAAAACATGTAGTAAAGCTGCATTTTTGGTATGTTATTTAGACACCATAGGGCAGTATAAAACCACATTTTGCAAGCAAAAAAAAGTTGTGCTAGCTGCGTTATACGTGAAAAACTGTGAAATTTACTGTCTATTTTTAGTTTCTGATTTTTATAAAAAAAGCCTTACGTTTTTTGACAATATGTATTAGGTAACGTTTAAAGATAAATGAATTTGTAACAAGATGAGATAACATGCACTACCGTAGGTCTTATAGTTTCAGAGATTCGAGACTTCAAATAGTACCCTGTTTTGTAAACTAGATAAAATGTTGAGTTTTGCTAACGTTTTTGGTTTAATATCGCCTTACCTAATTATGCTACGAAAAACATGAAATAATTATCTTATAGCGCAATTAATATTCTTTCATTTAAGGGTAAAATCAGGTCAGTAAACTTTGTAATTGAAAATAAAAACGCGTAATTCAAAAGGCAGTAGGCCCGCTATCTAAGTTTTTCGTACAAATCGCAAGTCGTGTTGCAAAGCTGCAATTTTAGTATATTATAAAGGTGCTATAAGTACGTACAAAAATGCATATTACAAGAGAAACAAAAAAGGAACTTCGGCATAGGACGAAAAAAACAGAAAAAAAATTGGACTTCTTTTACTTTTTGACGTTTAATTAAAAAACTATTATCTTTTTGATACTAATTGCTATAAAACTTAGAAAGAATATTAAATTCGAAAGGATTTGAGCTACCTTGCATTACCCTAAATTATATAGATTTAGAGATACGACATTTCAAAATGTGCCCTTCATTAAGTTAAGAAAATAAGTGCATGTTTTGAAGCCTCGCATACCCCCAACTATAAGACTTACAGTAATTGTTATCGGCTCAATTTGTTTCAAATTTAATATAGTTATTATCTACAATTATTTTTTTTCCCTTAGCGCGAACGTTTTGCCAATATTTAGTGAATAGCTTTAACGTAACCTTAAATTTGTTTATGTTTTGATAAAAGGGCACTTTGTGAAATGTCGTATCTCAAAATATATATAACTTACGGTGAAGCAACGTAGCTCAAATCCTTTCAAATTTAATGTTCTTTCTTAGTTTTATAGCAATTAGTATCAAAAAGATAATAGATTTTTAGTTAAACGTCAAAAACTAAAAAAAGTGCGAACTTTTTTCCGTTTCTTACGTCCTATGCCCAAATTATTTTTTTGTTTTTCTTTTAATATGCATTTTCGTATATATCTATAAGGCCTTTATAATATACCAAAATTGCAGCTTTGCAACTCGACTTGCGATTTGTATGAAAAACTTAGATAGCGGGCCTCCTGCCTTTGGAATTTCGGGTTTATACTTTCAACTACAAAGTTCACTGACCTAATTTTACCCTTAAATTAAAGAATATTAAGTGCGCTATAAGGTCATTATTGCATGTTTTTCGTAGCATAATTAGGTGAGGCGATATTAAGTCGAAAACGTTAGCAAAACACAAAATTTTATCTAGTTTACAAAAAGGGGTACTTTTTAAAGTCTCGAATCTCTGAAACTATAAGATCCACGGTAATGCATGTTAGCTCAACTTGTTGGAAATTTATTAGTCTTTAAACGATTATTTACATATGATATCAAAAAACGTAAGGTTTTTTAAATAAAAACCAGAAACTAAAAAATGGCCGTAAATTTCGCAGTTTTTCACGTACTACCCAGCTAGCACAACTTTTTTTTGCTTGCAAAATATGGTTTTATACTGTCCTATGGTGTCTAAACAACATACCAAAAATGCAGCGATACTACTTGATTTGCGAGTTTAGGGTAAAATTATGTACGATTTGACCGTACTAAAGTACTTCCACCTTCCACCTTACTCTTGAACTCCAAAACAGTCTAATAACATATCGAAAACAGTCACATTTACGGTGAAACTTTCGTTATCAAGCTTGCTTTCCGGACAGCGCAATCTCTCGGACCATTTACACAACACAAAGTATTAAAACCACGAATTGGACACAACATATTATATGGATCCGTCATAAGTCTACAGTCCTGATATTTAGCGTATCGTACCATTCGTAACAGATTGATAAAAATAAACGGCGCCGAATGAAATATCTAGCCGGTTTAATAAACCGTTCCGTAATTGAACGGACAGATTCGAGCGTCAAATTGATTGAATCCCTTCTGTATTGATTCGTTCTTTATGAGCTTACACTGATTATTTTGCTTCAATATTTGCTGATACAAAATGAATCCTCATTGTATCATAATTAAACTGTTAAACTCGCATACGTATAACGATTCACTCTAGACCGTTTTGGGCCAGGGAGAAGAATTTTATTGTCGATTGGCACATTTTTACAACCAAATCGTCCGAGGTGTGACTCGAACCAACGTATGTCAGCTTTCATGGGTAGGTAATGCAAAAACCTTCGTTTTAATATTTACTGTATAATTTTTGAGCTACGATAGGTTGACCAAAATGTATAGACGATTGTCAAAAATCATTAATAGTTTCATGTTTTATTAATTTTATTATCTTTGTGTCACCATTTTAGTTACACCCTGTACAGATCTAGGGCAGCCAATACGGCATGTTTGCCAACAATTTTAGAATTGAATTAACTCACGGATATTAAAATATTATCAAACCGGGTATCACGTAATTTTAGTCGATGATTGCTCGACATGTTTCGGCTCGTTATCAAAGCGACTTATAAAACTTATAAAAAACGTCTCGATCGCGTATACGTTCTTTATAAGTTATTACCTACACTTGGCCTTCTGGACGCGCTTGGGCTCTAGGTACCAGAAAATAATGTCCCAAAATTTTCATACAAAATTCGAGTTTCCATTACACGACTCTAGTAGTAACGTACCGTCTTGGATTTTTAGGACATTATTATCATTTAGATCGAATCATGTAGTGATTTTAATTTAAATGAGCGCAAGCACGTCCAGAATTCCAGATCTGGAAAAATCATGTTTTCGGGATTTCTAAAACGCCCAGCAATCATCGGAGCTAAATTACGTAAGTAGTTAATTCGTTTCGGTTATATTAGGCCGTGTGGTAACGGAAGTAAGAATATTTGTCATCACCCCAACTCCTGCGGGTGTCGTAAGAGTCGACTTAGGGATTGAAGTGTCACTGACCATTATTTGATAAAATATTGATGATGGGCAGTGTCATCATAGTGGACACATTACTGCGATCGCCAAGCGTGGCGATTATGGGCATTTACCTCCTAATGCGTCTAACTATACGTCAAGATAATAGGAGAGGCTTACGTCCAGCAGTGGACTATCATGGGCTGATGATGTATCTTCTATCCACAGTTAAATTTCAGTCTACACTTCTACAGTTATATTTATTGCTCGTGTTCTAGAAAACACCCGGTATATTTTCAACTACACCACTCGTATGAGCACGAAATGTCACTTTAATATCCGAGAATTATAAGTAGAGTTTAGAACTGCGTCCTCCGGACTGCGTCGGCTGCCATTGCCACTTGTAGTTCCACAATTTATAGTTCACAGTTAGTTCAACTACGTGTTTGCTTGCTTTTGGAACAGCTATTTTTCCACATATTAGCTGAACTTTATTTTGCAACGGTATACTAACGTTTGGTGTTAATAAACAAAGCTATTGTTTGTGATATTTTATTTTGAGCAAGGAAAACTTGACTTTGTGTGTGGGTCGACTCCACATACTTATTTAGGTCGTGTTTCTAAAATAGTTGGGTATTTTAGCTAGGGGTACATTTTAGCTAAGGATACAGGGTGATGACCATTTATCAAATGATTCATAAGCATAAGCGATTAATAAGTAGGTACCTACACTACATTTATATTAATATTTTACAAACTAAGGGTGCTCCACTGACGCGGAGCGGAGCGGTACTGTGCGAAATTGACCAATTACATTCTTCAAATTCCAATTCGAAACACTGTGATGCGGTCTCATTGGCCGAGCTTCCACAGCTCCGCTCCGCTCCGCGTTAGTGGAGCCGCACCCTTATACTTTCCTTGGCTAAAGTAATCTTAAATACCTATACATGAAAATGCCTAAATAAAATGAGGACGATGATTATATAATATTACCGATTACTGATTGAATTACTCTGTAGTCCGAAAAGAATAAATAGAACAGTATCCGTACAATAAGTAACTAAGCGTTTACTGGATACTTAATGTAGTCCATCACGCTCACTCCTATACATGTGTGCGAGCGTGATACTGCTTTACTTATCGATTAACGCTAACACAATCCTTACTCACCAACTAATAATACAGCTACAGTAGCCGTATCACAACTTTGCAAGTATCGGTAACGTTAGGTTTTTCTCTATAAGTATAGCAGGCTATCGCGCTCGCTCCAATAAGTCAATGCAAGCGCGATAGAATGCATTACATATCGAGTAAAACCTAAATTGTCCTTTACTTTCCAACTCATGTTACGACTACGGGCCTACTGCCGCGAAAATCGAAATTCGTAAACTTCGAGGATTTTTCTCTGTCATTCAAACGAAGGTGTATTAGAGACAAATCCTCGAAATTAACGAATTTCGTTTTTCGCGGTAAGGCCGTGGGCCAGGGAGCGTGTTAGAATATTCACACCATCAAATGGAATTTATGGAATCCTTAAGGTGCGTTCAAACCAAAGGAGCATTCGCTGTTCTATCCCCCGCTCTATGAAATCAACCAGTCACGTTTTGTGTAACGATCAAATTTCGTAGAGTGGGAGGTTAGAACAGCGAATGCTCTTTTAGTCTGAACGCACCTTTATATAGCATTATCTGATTTGTATGTACTCGGTCAAACACTCGCTCGATTTTTCCGTAAGTATAGGTTCACAATTCACAATCATTACGGCGTAAACTAAGTACAGTTTTCACATTTACAAATTATAATCCTGAAGCAATTAAAAATAATTAAAAACACTGAAAGGACAAGTTCTCGTAATTACAACGTCGGGTAAAAATTGGAAAACTTTTTAAACCAAATTGGAGCACGAATATAGAATTAAAAGTAACGGGAAGGGAGAATTGGGAGATATTTTAACCTCCGACGGTAACAATGAGATGATAACAAGGCGTTTAGTATTCGAGTCACGGAAGGCCGATCCACCTGCTTTTCATATCACGACAATTGGCGTCCCAGAAGATCTTGTCTCCTTCGGAATGACAATTCTTGTCTATAAAAATCAATTGGGACACCCCGACCCGGCTGACAATTTCCATTTGGTTAATGGCTTCCTTTATATGTATTCTTCATAGGTACTTGTAATATTTTTTTGATTTTTGCTTTATCATAATCCATAATGATTACTTATTATGATTTGAATGATTATTTTGTTTGTAGTGGATGCCTGTAGGCTTATGATGGTACTTATTAGATACTTGTTAGAACCGTCAGGTTCTAACCATAAAACGGGACCATCATAAGCCACCTGGATGGATAGGGTTTACTCTCATTAATTTGGTGTAATTAGTAATGTAAAAATTGCAGAACATTCTCAAAATTACGGGAATATACTCGGAAATTTCCGAGAATTTTCGTGAGAATTTAAGAGTAAGTTCTCATTGAGAATGTTTCCATGAGAACTTATAAAAAGTGTTATGAAGAATTAAGTAGGTAAGGCATAAAATATACATTAAAAGGCATGCATATACAACATTTAAATTGCCGAGAAAATTCTCCATAGAAATTTCGCAATTTATGAAGATGCTGGTATAATTGGTGTATGATGATTCAGAAGCGCGTGTTGCTATGCCCGTTTGAATAAAGAATCGTTTGACTTTGACTTTATTCCATTCGATATTTTTCATCACACTTGATTTTTAAGCGCGCCATTGCTTGCATGCATCGCGTAACTTATAGAAAAGTGAAATTCCCTGAAGTAATAGAAATGTTGACTAACATTTCTAAATTCGTCTAAATTCGTCATTTAACAATATTTAGTCTTAAAACTTATTTTTTTGTCCGCAAGTGTGTTGAAAAACATAGTATGCATCACGGTCGGTAAGCGGAATACAAAATCGAGTCATTAAAAGCCTTTTAACACTCTCGTTAGTAACACCGTACTTACCTCCCTAGATGCACAATGTACTATCCCTAATAAGCTGAATTGGAGACCATTTTGTGGCACTTAGTTTTTTACTTACATTTATGTTTATTTTGTTTAAATGTCTATGTTGTGTCTTAAATAAATGTTTTTTCTTTCTTTCTAATCTGGGAGATTACGAAATAGGTTTGAAGTAAATCTATGTAAAATGGAGCAAAAGTGAATTATGTTACGCGGGTTTGTAATACAAATTACAATTATTCTCTTGGTGGTTTTAGATAAGTGTACCTATTTATCCCATATAAGTTTTTTGCGAACGAAAACCGAAAGAGTGCGAGCGAGATGAGCATACGGTAAGGGTACAGTGTATTGCTAGCATGACTGAGTACCGTACATAAGCTACAGCGACTAATAACGCAAGGCGTCTAATCTGATAATGCAAATACGTGCAGTCCGGGCATTCGGGACATGTGTATTCTGTACGGGAGTACAATGGTAAGACGTGCTGCCATTGCTCACCAAATTGCTGCCATGTTTTCTAATAATACAAATCAACAAAAATGTCGTCTACCACTTTTCGACTTTATTACACTGTCGCCACATTTTTTTGGCTGTACCTACCTATGCAATTCGTCATAAAAAAAACAAGCTTAAAAACTTGCTTTATTCCATAATCACACACTTTTAGAACACAATCTTGGTTTTATTACTAACTTAGCCTTAGACCTTAAGTTGTGAAGTCAAAGTCTACATTTTTAGTTAAAAATATTGATTTTCATTAATCATTAGCATTAACATAAAAATATATCTGCGAACGAACGAGTTTCACGATATGTGTCAAAGACGTCAAATTTATGCTAATACGGGTGTTTGGTTAGCAATGTCGGAGCTTTTAAGGGCTTAAACTACAATCAATTTCATCGATAAAGTACCACACAATTATTTTTTGTGCCAACGATAATTAAATGGCAGCCATTTTAAAATTTCAAACAGACGAATACGGGTGCACGTGATATTTCTGGAATTATACGTTTGTTATCGGTCCTATCCTTGCAAAAAAAATCTCGTTAGAGAACGCATTAGATAAGGAAACTAATTAAGCTAATCATTTGACTCAACTATTTGAACAACAAGGCTAAAAAAATTTTTTTTGATTGAAAATTGTAAAAAATTCACCTTAATTTTTCAATTAATTTAATTTTGCATGGAAACTAGGTCGTTAAGATAGGTTTTTGGTGTTGTTATTTGTTAGTACAGGATGTTAGCTAAAACACAACACCATAATTACAGTTATACCCTAAGTACTTTAGGAATTAGAAGTTTAAGCCCTTAAAAGCTCCGACACTGCTAACCAAACACCCTGTATATCTGCGAACATGTTTCACGACATGTGTCAAAGACGTCCAGTGCCTTGGAAGTTCAGCCATATTTACGTTTTTTTTTGGATTCTGCTGCTGAATGGCTTTAAATAATATTGTGGAATCAGCAATTTCCACAATTCAATTGAAAAGGAATGTAATTAAGTTATCACTGACGACTGTCGACTGAAGAGAGTGTACTAGTAATTGAATTCTTAAGTAAGTTGTCGATGTCATTCACTTTGAATGCCTAAATTATTCTGCAGGCTTTTTTCACCAGCCTTTTTCGCGTACCCTGAAGCAATACATCAACTGTGCGAATTGATCTCAATTTAAGGTCATTTGCAGAGTTCGCAAAGCATTACGTCCTACTAGCAATGTACAAGTTGCAGAATATTCTCAAAATTGCGGGAATATACTCGGAAATTTCCCAGAATTTTCATGAGAATTGAATAGTAAGTTCTCATTGAGAATGTTTCCATGAGAACTTATAGAAAATTGTTATAAAGATTATTGTATTTCACAATTGAATAAACAAGACGCAAAATATACTTTAAGAACGGTTTTGGCATGATTAGATTGCTTGTAAAATTTACATTGCCGTGGACATTCTCTATAGAAGTTTCGCAACTTATGAAACTTCTTCTCGGTACATTGCTACATCCTACCTACTAATGTGATTGATTATAGTAATTTTTTTTCTAGTAATAAATTTAATTTGTGTTTTTAATTTGTTATTTGAGTTTAATTGACAAAAGAGCGGTATGTAGGTTCAGGTAGTACCTACAGTTTCGACTTGATCGAAAATTCTTCTGTATGTTTCTCTATCGGGCTGTTTGGCTGCTTTCCTTGCAAATTTACCAATTTTCTTAAAACTATATGAATTACGCTAAAAACCATTAAATTAATTAAAAAATACCTAAATAATACAAAATCTGACGCATTTATAAAAATAAAACACTTAAACCTATGAAATATAAGGATAATATAAAACTAATTAAATATAGTGAATAAAACTATCTAACTTAAATTATTCGAAAAGTCCGCCACGAGTTGTACCTGGAGCGAAGGTACCCATCACACTAGCAGCGTTACCACGTTGAATGGCGATGGATAACCTTTGCACCAGGTACACCCCCGCGCGGGCGTCAGATCCCCTCTCCCATATACGACGTCCAACTTCTCGGATGAACGAAATTGCTTCAGATCCCCAGCATCCAGTTGTTTCAAATGAAAGAGGCACGAAAAAGTAACTATTGCACAATGTCATATATTTTTGTCGCTTTTTGAACGCGGCAAGCTCGGCAGCGGCACCAGCGGTTCGCACTGTTCTGCTTAGATGTGACGCAGCAAAAGTGCTCACACACGTGGCGTCCCAAAGCAGACATTGTCCCCTCTGCCACGGTACTAAAGTTAGTCCGTCAGGGCGTTTACCATCGGTGCGACAGAGACCTGGAGGCTCTAGGACACACGGGATATTGGCGGAGATTAGGGCCCTCCGGACGATATCATTTAGAGCGTGATGCCGACTAAATCTTCCTGAACAGCGACAGCAACTCAGTGCGTGATGGCCATTCGCTTCCACCATGGACCCGCAGATGCATTGGTGGGGTATACAAACTCTTTTGTCAATTAAACTATATGTACACACTGCATAATTGTAATTATTTTAAGCGTTTTAGTCAAAGGTCCAAAATATTATAATCTGTGGAGAAAATCATCCAGGTCATAAGTACGAGTATTTATGACCCCCATATTTTCCCATGTCGGGTACGATTGAGGTAATTCTACTACTTATGGTTATAAAAACAATAAGCTTTTAAAGAATCATCGTTTAATTTATTTCCAAGTAAATTTCTTATGATTTATTACTACTTGGAGAATTTAGTAGGTATTAAATTAAAACAAAAGTCATATAAACCGCCCCTTACCGCATCCGGTGCAAAAGTGTCCATAACGCTCGCCGTATTTCTACGCCGAATGTCACATAAATTTCAAGGAGGAAAATTATGTAAATGCATAAATAGTTCCGCCGTGTGGTGACGGCAGTAAGAATACATTTGTCACCACCCCAACTCCTCCTGCGGGTGTCGTAAGAGTCGACTAACGGATTGAAGTGTCACTGACCATTTTACAAGATTGATGATGGGCAGCAGCGTCATCATAGTGGACACATTACTGCGATCGCCAATCCGCTTGCCCAGCGTGGCGATTATGGGCATTTACCTCCTAATGCGTCTATACGCATAGTTAATAGGAGAGGCCTACGTCCAGCAGTGGACTAACATAGGCTGATGATGATGATGATGATGCATAAATAGTTTGCCAAAATATTTAGCTATGGGACAGAGTGGCGTCATAAGTTAAGGGTTTATTTATGCTAATAATAAGCCATACAAGGGTCAATTGCAAAAAAGAAAGTATTTTATCATTTTGGTGTTAATAAGTTAAATTATATCTGAAGAACAACAAATGAAAAAGGCAGTATTTTTTTTTTCAAGAATACACGCCATATTTTTTTTAATTTATCGCCTTTTTCTACTGCCTAATGTTGTTGGATAAAGCATGCCATATATTTTGTAAGACTAACTATATGGACACACCTATCACATTGGACACGATTATGATGTTTGTTTTGATTTTTTTAGTACCGATGGTGTATTTTTTAGGCTCTAGTGCGAGAAGTGGGTCATTTTACGTCAGGTCCGAAATTTCGGAGGGCCATCTGTACTAAAAAACGTCGTACGAGACACGTGCTCTAACTAGTGTCGATTTAAAACACTCCCTATCGGTCGTGTCTTAAAACATGGCCACTCGATTCGAATTTCATGTTTTTCGCACTTGTGTCGCAATGTACTATTTTAATCGACTAATAAACTAGGCATTCCTTTTTTGTGATGATGTGCCTTTATCGTTATGGCAATAAAGCCGTGTTCAGATATTTTCAACGCTCTGGACGCTAACTTAATAACTTATTAACACTAAAATGATGACTACTTTTTTTGCAATTGATCCTTGTATGGCTTATTATTAGCATAAATAAACCCTTAACTTATGACGCCACTCTGTCCCATATGTAGCTTAATATTTTGACAAACTAAGTATTTATGCATTTACATAAATTTCCTCCTTGAAAATTAAATGTAGGTGACATTCGGCGTAAGAATACGGCAAGCGTTATGGACACTTTTGCACCGGATATATCTGTGGCCTATTTCACCATAATTACAAGTCTGACAATTGTAAAATATCACTATTACTGACGTCATAGGCCTCCGTAGGCTACGGCTACCGCTTACTATCGGACGGTCCATGTGCCTGTTTGCCACCAACATAAAATTATTACTAACAACGTTATTATGTCGTCTTTTTAATTTCCGAAACTCGTGACAATTGTCGCAAGGTTTAGTACAATTTTCATTAAATCTTGACATGAGGTTCGGCATGTCGGAATTTCGCTACAATTGTCGTGTGTTTTGTGACAATTGTAATTTTGCTTCGCAAAAAGTAGTTCTTTACTACTGATTCGTTAAAGTTCCTGCACTATATTTTAGTTGGTGGCAAACAAACGCTCGGACCTTCCGATGGGAAGCGGTAACTGTAGCCTATAGACGTCCCCGATTGGAGAAACAGTAAATTTACAATTGTAGCACTTGTCAAGGTGGTGAAATTAGTGATGGCGTCTGTACAAAAGTATAAACCCACCGATGCTGTTCTTATTAAATTATCCACAATATTTACCCGATTGAATTATCTAATGACAATTGACAAGCAAAGCCGCCGCGGTCGCCGCCGACAGTCAAGTGCTACGCGTGCGCGGTCTGCGCAGGCGGCGGCGCGGAAACGTGACGCAACGAGAAATTAGCCGGACAAAAGGAAATCGGGGCACGACGCAACGGAACCTTGACACGCGGTGCCCTTGACTCCCGTGAAAACGGCCGAGTTCACCTGACTGTTGACATGTTCATCCGTTTTTTGAGCCTGTTTATGGATTAGGAGGACATGAATGAGACATGTTTGATGTCTTTAGACATCGTGGGATATATCAACATACTAAAACAAAAATATGCTAACCTATTAGCTAGCAACATGCTGAGATTAGGCCATTTCGTAGCTTACACGTTTTTATTTATATTATCTTCGTTTCTGTGTTTTGTGTTTTTTTGTGTATGCTACCAATAAACTTATTTCTATTTCTAAATGTTAAAGGAAATAAATAAATTTGTTCTTACAATTAAAAATGTGCGCATGGATTAAAAATTAGCTAAATTTTATAACATACGGTTTCTTTATTTATTTATTCATCGTATTTGGTGTGTGCGTCATCAGAATATATTTGAAACATTTTTGAATAAA
>JALPQI010020816.1:0-16761 GCA_025490895.1 Thaumatotibia leucotreta | reverse complement strand
GTTAATTACGGAGTTCCTATGGCCACCTTCCGGCTCCATCATCAGACCCTGGTTACCATATAGTATCAAAGTACTCGTCAAGACTAATCCAATGAGCCCAAACTCGATAGGGTTGCATCGTTTAATTACGGAGTTCCTATGGCCACCTTCCGGCTCCATCATCAGACCCTGGTTACCATTTAGTATCAAAGTACTCGTCAAGACTAATCCAATGAGCTCAAACTCGATAGGGTTGCATCGTTTAATTACGGAGTTCCTATGGCCACCTTCCGGCTCCATCATCAGACCCTGGTTACCATATAGTATCAAAGTACTTGTCGAGACGAATCTAATGAGCTCAAACTCGATAGGGTTGCGTCATTTAATTACGGAGTTCCTATGGCCACCTTCCGGCTCCATCATCAGACCCTGGTTACCATATAGTATCAAAGTACTCGTCAAGACTAATCCAATGAGCCCAAACTCGATGGGGTTGCATCGTTTAATTACGGAGTTCCTATGGCCACCTTCCAATTCCAACATCAGACCCTGGTTACCATATAGTATCAAAGTACTCGTCAAGACTAATCCAATGAGCTCAAACTCGATAGGGTTGCATCGTTTAATTATGGAGTTCCTATGGCCACCTTCCGGCTCCATCATCAGCCCCTGGTTACCATATAGTATCAAAGTACTTGTTAAGACGAATCTAATGAGGTCAAACTCGATAGGGTTGCATCATTTAATTACGGAGTTCCTATGGCCACCTTCCGGCTCCATCATCAGACCCTGGTTACCATATAGTATCAAAGTACTTGTCAAGACGAATCTAATGAGGTCAAACTCGATAGGGTTGCATCATTTAATTACGGAGTTCCTATGGCCACCTTCCGGCTCCATCATCAGACCCTGGTTACCATATAGTATCAAAGTACTTGTCAAGACGAATCTAATGAGCTCAAACTCGATAGGGTTGCATCATTTAATTACGGAGTTCCTATGGCCACCATCCGGCTCCATCATCAGATCAGCTCTATGTCACAATAACATTGCATTGTCATCCGATTTATACATGCATTCTAAATTTCAGCTCAATCGGAAACCGGGAAGTGGATCAAATTTAAGTTGCAAGATTTGATTACAGAACGACAGACAACGGGACAGGTGAAACTAAAAAAAAGCTTGTAAAAAATTGCTTACTTCACACGTGCAATACGCCTTAAAGCAGTATTTAAAGGAATACGATCTAAATGAATACCAAAATAATAACAAAGTCATGTCACCAAAGGTAAAGGAGGAATTCCGTGGAAAAGTTTTCCATTTCGATTATAACTCAAACAAAGGTAACGGTTGGAAGATACTCGTAAAAGTGTTGTATCGATGAAGGGAAAAATGTCAATAGCAGTGAATTGAATACGACAGGCGGTACAAAGATAGCTACAGCAAAAGACAATGTATTTAGAACGGCACGACTGAAGGCTTATCCTGCCGGGTGTATTCATCTCATTAAAGCGTGACCTTTTGAGAGACTTTTCATGTAAGCTTGAACACTATATGGCTGTACTGGTTAAACTTTCGTCCATTATGCCTACTAAAGTATATACGTAAGGTGCTGCTATAAAAACGACATTCACGCAATTTGACCGTGGGAACCGGGAACGCTAAGAAAGATATTCACAACATACACATTGCCTACTTACGCCTTTTTTCATCTAAAAATCAGATCATTGAGTGAAATAAAATAACATATATTAAAATAATCCAAAGAAAAATCACGTGTTTATAATGTCTGGAAATTGTCAAGTGGCTTTTGTAATTTTTATAACATTTACTTCTTGCTTATCGCATACGCTGTGTGAATGGCATGTTGGCTAGATAGTAGACGTACTAATGTTTAATTTTATAATATAGATATACGTGTAAGAACATTAAATTAAAGTAGTTCCAGCGCTTCTCGGCGAATGTCTGCAGGAATAAGATTACAAAGTGTATTTATACGTCTCCAGGGTAGAGAAGGCTCGTGTACAAAAAGTAGAGTCTGAGCACAAACTGAATGCACCTAGCAGCGGGTCACGCTTATATATCTCACATGCCTTTACTTTCTGAACAAACCCTTTACATTTTTCCTCCTTTAAACAGATTCAAAGGATCTCGTATCGGCGGAGTACCGATGACCTAATTCTTCGTTTGTTGAAAGGATTTCGTACTGACCTGATGCACAGCACGCCTGGTGCCGTAAATCTGAAAAGAAAAAAAGACTTAGACTTATTCAACTCTTACGTACCTAAATAGTGAGAAATAATTATATTCACTTAATTTAATTTCCATTTTCACAATGGGAAAAACATCGATATATTGGTTTTGAATTATTTTCACTCTTTACAAATTCGTATTTTTTATTGTTTCCATAAAACAACGCGTGTTCGCTATTGATCCCTGCTTCTTATCTTGTATTTACTTATTCGTATATGTAGACAGGTAACTTTATGTATGGGTTCCAGACCCTTAGGGGAAATGTGAGGGTTTCGATGGATAACAAAATATCTACTCTTAATTTATTTACAAATAAAAATGTTTTGTCTTAGAGGTTTCGGATTACATTTTAGGATTTGTAAACATATAAAAGGACTGCCTCATGAGATTAAGGTTTTGTTTTTGATGATATGATTAATACAATGAATATGTTTTATAAAATATTTATTTAATGTGTGTTCTACAAAATTGCAACAAGACTTGTGACGTGGGTAAATACTAAGCGGCGATATATAAAACAGATAGATACCTATTTTTTGGATTCAATTAAAAAAGCAGGAAAATTCTATTATAATTGATATATGATTAATGTTAAAACTGAGCAGATGGTCGATGGGGTCGAAAAGTGCTCGAGTGGCGACCACGGCTAGGCAAACGCAGCGTAGGACGTCCACCCACAAAATGGACAGACGACCTTATGAAGGTCGCCGGGACACGCTGAATGCAGGTCGCATCTAACCGGTACATCTGGACGTCCAGAGGGGAGGCCTATGTTCAGCAGTGGACGTCTTATGGCTGAGAT
Organism: Thaumatotibia leucotreta; assembly: GCA_025490895.1. NCBI lineage: Eukaryota > Metazoa > Arthropoda > Insecta > Lepidoptera > Tortricidae > Thaumatotibia > Thaumatotibia leucotreta. The sequence goes on along the minus strand of JALPQI010020816.1, from coordinate 13,727 downwards.
GATGATGAATGTTAAAACTGTAAAAATAATACTTAAAGCTTAAAAACGAATTCTAAAAATAAGTAAAACTAAAATTAAACAAAACCTATACCTACTCTAAGAGGCCACCCCGCAATGCTCCCGTGCAAAGGTGGATATTAATTTGGATTCCACTTATCCTGTAATCATTTCAAATTCTATTGGAAATCGCCGTGTTTGCCGTATTTTCTAAGAAATATTATACCCGACCCGTATTCTGACCGAGAGTTGAAACCCATTCCTACACTCTAAAAATTTTGTTGTGTAAAATTTTTAAATTAATGGGGTAGCATAGCCACACTAGGATTAGCACGTGATTGGTGCGTGGACAGTACGTCGCCGCCAGATAGACTTCTCCTCCCGTCTTGTACTAACTATGCTCTCAATAAAAGAGAGACAGATAGTTTATCTCGGCGCGAGATACTGTCGATGTCGTTTTAATGATGTGCTAATTTGAATAATTTTAAAATGTATAGAAAAAAATATCATCGTGAACCCAAATAGTGTATTAGGTAACCTTCACATCGGTTTCCTTTCTCGTAGGTATTCGTTCAATTGTTGCGGTAAAATATTCACAGCTTTCGACAAACACCAGTATAATTCCAAGGTAATTTGTTTTGAGCCCCAAAAGAAGCGAATATTAGGGAAGAAAAACATCCTCGTAGGCTAGGTATACTCGTATAGTTAGTTATACATAATTATAAGGTAAGGTCGGTACTTAAATGACGTTGCTTTTCATATTTTTAATTTTCCTATAAAATATACATAATATTAGGGTCAAGAAAGTTATAAAAAAAAATTATAATCAGGCTAACGACTGGAATCTCTGAATTAACACTTTCATTGTGAACGAGTGCTACGCGCTACACTCGTAGGCGATCCCGTGATTTTCCGCTTTGTAGCGAAAATGGACTTCCCACAGAGAACTCCTCTCGGGAGCTCCCCGCGCTCAAAGTGTTAAACGATAGGGCGGCATTGCTAAGTGAATCTCATCGATTTTCATGCATTTATTTCGAAGAAACTGACTCCTTCACTGATTATTAATATAATATATGTAATTTTATTAATTGATATGTAGAAATGCTGCAGGCCTATGATGTTTGGTTTTTATCGTCTATCATCGCCAATAAAACGGCTGTCACGATGGAAAACTTCAGTAGTTAAGTGCGAAAATAACTCGCGTCATTGTCACGTTAAGTGATTAAAATTCATCTTCCATCTTTAAAACCAGAGATCAGAAAAATGAGCGTCATTGTTCGCATTAACATGGACATGACTACAAAGTTCAATAAATAAATAAAATAAAATATTTTAAAAATAAAAATAAAACCGCCTTCAAAAATTCGCCGGAACTAAAAAGTTAAAAATAATTTTGGTTCCTACTTCTTAGGATTTCCTACCCAAACCTTTAAACCTTTTACCCTATTCATTGAAATAAAACATTATGGCTAGGTACCCTACAGATTTCTTAGAAGTCGGTGCCAAGCCGAATACGTTCATAGGTATATATTAGATAGAGCTTTGTAACTTACTGTCACTCCGATTACGCTTTTATCAACAGAATGGTCTGCCTCAGTCATTTTCATGAAAGCATAACCGGAGTGACAGTAAGTTACAAAGTTCTATCAAATACATATAAGTAGGTACTCGCAAAGTGAACATATTTGGCTTGGCACCGACTTCTAAGAAATCTGTAGGGTACCTAGCCATAATGTTTTATTTCAATGAATAGGGTAAAAGGTTTAAAGGTTTGGGTAGGAAATCCTAAGAAGTAGGAACCAAAGTTATTTTTAACTTTTTAGTAACTTTGCCTTTGTATATATGCGTACTTTTTAGTTCCGGCGAATTTTTGAAGGCGGTTTTATTTTTATTTTTGAAATATTTTATTTTTTGCTTTTTAGTAGTGTAGATATAAATTCGTTATTCAGTATGCTCTAAATACTTATAATTAGAATGTACTGCACTGTAGTAGGCCATAAAACCTGAACTGGCGAACTTATATGAATACAAAAACAATTTCAAAAGTAACAGACTTAGCATGCCAATATTATTTAAAGAATCACTAACCGCTAACCGACATGTCATAACTACTAAGCAAACACTTGAATAGATCTCGAAAATGTATGATCCTCCAACCCCTAATCGTTAAGGAGTTATTCCTTTCATCATCAGCTCACCAACATGAGACTATGACCACCTAAAGGCAAATACTCGAATAGCCTCCAAAATATATGAAATATGTCATATTTAAAGAATTATCCCCCAACTCCTAATCTCCAAGGAGTTATACCTTACATCATCAGCTCACCAACATGAAAGGATGACCACCTAAAGGCAAATACTCAAATAGCTTCCAAAATACACGAAATCTGTTATACTTAAAGAATTATCCCCCAACTCCTAATTGCTAAAGAGTTGTACCTTCCATCATCAGATCACCAACTTAAGATGTTCATGACTAGATGCAAATACTTGATTAGTCTTCGAAAATAAATGAAAAATGTCATGTGTGCCTACAACATTTGAAGAGTTCCCTCGATTTCTCCAGGATCCCATCATCAGATCTGGATTCGGTGACAATGGGACCAACTAGAAGGTATACCCTTTCAAACAAAAAAAGAATATTTCAAATCGGTCCACGCGTCTTCAAGTAATCGGGGAACATACATAAAAAAAAAAAAAAGATTTCGACGAATTGTAAACCTCCTCCTTTTTGAAGTCGGTTAAAAATTCTGAAAATTACATATATTTTAATTATATCGGTGAAAATATGAGTACATAGTCACCTTAAGACATCGAAATTAAATTTTTCAACGAAGTATTTGTTTGAGTAGTCATTCAAGTAACTTTGGAGTCATGTCCATATTGTTGCGAACAACGACTCCCATTTTTAACCGACTTCAAAAAGGAGGAGGTTTACAATTCGTCGAAATCTTTTTTTTTTTTTATGTATGTTCCCCGATTACTCAAAGACGCGTGGACCGATTTGAAATATTCTTTTTTTGTTTGAAAGGGTATACCTTCTAGTTGGTCCCATTGTCACCGAATCCAGATCTGATGATGGGATCCTGGAGAAATCGAGGGAACTCTTCAAATGTTGTAGGCACACATGACATTTTTCATTTATTTTCGAAGACTAATCAAGTATTTGCATCTAGTCATGAACATCTTAAGTTGGTGATCTGATGATGGAAGGTACAACTCTTTAGCAATTAGGAGTTGGGGGATAATTCTTTAAGTATAACATATTTCATATATTTTGGAGGCTATTCGAGTATTTGCCTTTAGGTGGTCATAGTCACATGTTGGTGAGCTGATGATGAAAGGAATAACTCCTTAACGATTAGGGGTTGGAGGATCATACATTTTCGAGATCTATTCAAGTGTTTGCTTAGTAGTTATGACATGTCGGTTAGCGGTTAGTGATTCTTTAAATAATATTGGCATGCTAAGTCTGTTACCTTTGAAATTGTTTTTGTATTCATATAAGTTCGCCAGTTCAGGTTTTATGGCCTACTACAGTGCAGTACATTCTAATTATAAGTATTTAGAGCATACTGAATAACGATTTTATATTTACACTACTAAAAAGCAAAAAATAAAATATTTTAAAAATAAAAATAAAACCGCCTTCAAAAATTCGCCCGAACTAAAAAGTTAAAAATAATTTTGGTTCCTACTTCTTAGGATTTCCTACCCAAACTTTTAAACCTTTTACCCTATTCATTGAAATAAAACATTATGGCTAGGTACCCTACAGATTTCTTAGAAGTCGGTGCCAAGCCAAATATGTTCACTTTGCGAGTACCTACTTATTTATGTATTTGATAGAGCTTTGTAACTTACTGTCACTCCGGTTATGCTTTCATGAAAATGACTGAGGCAGACCATTCTGTTGATAAAAGCGTAATCGGAGTGACAGTAAGTTACAAAGCTCTATCTAATATATACCTATGAACGTATTCGGCTTGGCACCGACTTCTAAGAAATCTGTAGGGTACCTAGCCATAATGTTTTATTTCAATGAATAGGGTAAAAGGTTTAAAGGTTTGGGTAGGAAATCCTAAGAAGTAGGAACCAAAATTATTTTTAACTTTTTAGTTCGGGCGAATTTTTGAAGGCGGTTTTATTTTTATTTTTAAAATATTTTATTCCGATCTTTGTTTATACTAATGTAGTATAAAAATCGTATTTATGGTAAATAGTCTAGGTATAACTACTGAGTACCTAAGGAACGATATATTACCCACGATTAGAATGTAACTACGATTTTAATACCCATCTCACTGGTAGCAAGCCCTGGAGAGACAACCTCCTCCGGCGCGAGCACAAATTTTACTCTCAGCAGAGGCTTTTTGACTTGTGACTGTCAGTGAGGTTTTGGGAAGCAGAATAAAGATTTTATTGAACATGTAAAATTTTAAGAAGTAGTAGTTCTAAGTAGTTATAGTACCTAGCACCTAGTGGGTACTGTAAAGGTATTAAACCTTTACCGTCTATTTCACATGACGAAGGGGGCTGGCATGATATTAAATTCAACTTTAGAATGCTTGCCGTCTCTGTCATGTGGAAGAATCGAGAATTTGGGAGGACTTGAATTGAGACAGGCATCATGAGAAGATCTGTGATTGTATTCGTATAATATGGAAAAGAAAATATTAATTTGTCAGCCTCCGTAGCCTAGTTGGTAGTGACCCTGCCTACGAAGCTGGAGGTTCCGGGTTTGAATCCCGGCGAGGGCATTTTTTGTGTATTTATTTATCACAAATGTTTGTTCCTTGGTCATGGATGTTTATATATTTAAGTATCTATATGTATCTATCTATTATATATATCGTCGCCTGGTACCCACATCACAATTTGATTTAGCTTACCATGGGACTAGTTCGATTTGTGTAAGATGTCCCAAGGTATTTATTTATTTATTTATTATTACTATTAAATGAATACTACTACTACTAAGAAATTAAAAAAATACACTCCAAAAATGTCTCAGGAGACGAATTCTGAGTCCCTAAACCTCATAGGCAACGAAAATAGAACTATGAGTTTAATAAATATTAATAATAATCCTATGCGTTGCCTTTATCTCTGAGGAGCGGAATGACTTTTTAACGAATGTCAACGTCAGTCGTCAATTGACGGAACGAACCCTAATTTTATCGTACCTATTGATTTTCTAGGTTTCGTTCATCGATATAAAATTTTATATCGATGGTTTCGTTGCCCAAGTACGAGTAGGTTAGACAGTGGATGTCGTCGCTTTGAGGTTTATTATATTTCACAACTTCATTCTTTGCGATTTAAGGTTTACATATTGTAGTAGCGCCCCACGCATCAGCCTTGCACGGTGTTTAAAGGTTTTTTTTTTTTTTTTTATGTTAGCAACACTAAAAACATTCCCACTATCTTTCACCCCCTCTATCGGGGTTCCATAGTCGGCTCACTGACTGCCTCGTTCGAATCATTCAACGTTTCCGTGCTCAAGCCTTCGCACGTCAAGCAACACGCCGAATTTTCTTCAACGCCGAGTTTTTACAACGCAGAGTTTCTGCAACGCTGATACGTTACTGCTAACAGGGCAGATACTGTCATGCTTAAAGTCTCCAACGTCGAGTTTTCTGCAACGCAGAATATTTACAATGCTGATACGTTACTGCTAACAGGGCAGATACTGTCATGCTTAAAGTCTTCAACGTCGAGTTTTCTGCAACGCAGAACATTTACAATGCTGATACGTTACTGCTAACAGGGCAGATACTGTCATGCTTAAAGTCTTCAACGTCGAGTTTTCTGCAACGCAGAATATTTACAATGCTGATACGTTACTGCTAACAGGGCAGATACTGTCATGCTTAAAGTCTTCAACGTCGAGTTTTCTGCAACGCAGAACATTTACAATGCTGATACGTTACTGCTAACAGGGCAGATACTGTCATGCTTAAAGTCTTCAACGTCGAGTTTTCTGCAACGCAGAATATTTACAACGCTGATACGTTACTGCTAACAGGGCAGATACTGTCATGCTTAAAGGGTAACAAGTAGCCCAAAGGTACTGTTACGCCAAGCTAGCTAACAATAGCTAACGCCGAATATATGCAACGCCGAGTTTTCTTCAACGCCGAGTTTTCTTCAACGCCGAGTTTTCTTCAACGTCGAGTTTTCTTCAACGTCGAGTTTCTGCAACGCCGAGTTTCTGCAACGCAGAATATTTACAACGCTGATACGTTACTGCTAACAGAGCAGATACTGTCATGCATAAAGGGTAACAAGTAGCCCAAAGGTACTGTTACGCCAAGCTAGCTAACAATAGCTAACGCCGAATATATGCAACGCCACCGAGTTTTCTTCAACGTCGAGTTTTCTTCAACGTCGAGTTTTCTTCAACGTCGAGTTTCTAACAACGTCGAGTTTCTAACAACGCCGAGTTTCTGTAACGCCGAGTTTCTGCAACGCAGAATATTTACAACGCAGAGTTTCTGCCATGCTGATACGTTACTGCTAACAGGGCAGATACTGTCATGCTTAAAGGGTAACCAGTAACCATACAAAGGTACTGTTACGCCAAGCTAGCTAAAAATAGCTGATACTGAATTTTTACAACGCAAGGCCGAGTTTCTGCAACGCAGAGTTTTCTGCAACGCTGATACGTTACTGCCAAACCGGGCAGATACTGTCATGCTACTCATGTTTTAAGACTAAACCAGTAACCATACAAAGGTACTGTTACACCAAGCTAGCTATCAATAGCTGACGCTGAATTTCTACAACGCAAGGCCCAGTTTCGGCAACGCAGAGTTTCTGCAACACTTATGCGTTACTGCCAAATCGGGCAGATACTGTCCGAATATGTAGCTACCGCTGAATTTCAGCAAGGTCCAGTTTCTACAACGCTGATGAAATGAAATGAAAAATGTCTATTTGATGCTAAAAATAGAAACAAAAGGAAAACTTAATCGTATGCGTAGTGCCAAATGGGGCTGTTACTGTCACGTTTAAAGGGTAACCATACAAAGGTACTGTTACGCCAAACTAGCTAACAATTTAGCTATGTACGCCTGTATCTCCAATTTTGGGATCATCACACGAGCACCATCAGCACAGCCCAGCCCAGATTCTGTACGCACGACATCTTTTCAACCTGACACGTCAACCGGTCATCGGCACCAGAATGTACCCACTGAATGCACACCGTTCTCGCTCGAGGAAATAAAATTGGACGAGGAAATCGTCAATTGACTGGACAAACTAGCTGAAGAAGGTCATATATGGCCAATTGCCACCTTCTAGTCATACCCCTTCTAAAACCTATAAGCGACGCATGTCGTGTTCTATGCGATTCTCATTTTACACAGACAAAAACGAGAAGGAATTTTGGCATTTCTGCAATAAATGCAAATTTAAAGGATAAGTTACTGTAAATAATGCAGAGCGAGACAAATTTTTGTTCGGCAAAAACGTGTCTAATAAGCTAAAGCGTAGACCGTTAATACATTTAAAAGAAAGATACACATTAACTGTATAATTTATTTAATAAAGAAACTTTCATCACGAAGAATAGACACCGCCGTCAGAGAGGTCATGTAAACTACAACACTCTGCATCGGAACACAACATATCCCTCGCCGGATGCAGGGCGCCATCGTGCCGCAGCGCTGCCCGCGCCGGCGCCGTCGCCAGCTACAGCGCCTGCTACCGCAGGGGCCGCAAGCGCGTGCGCACGCCTCGCATATACGAGCAGAAACAATAACACACGAGGTACAATACACTGGACGTCTGCTGCACTCCTCTCGCTCCTGGTCAGAAATCAGGGTCCTGGTCAACTAGTGATCCCGTTATTTTATCATGGAGGGTCAAGAGATATCTATTTTATCATTATCACCTCCTATTTCTACCTAATAATCTAAATATGAACAAGAAAAACTTGATTACAAAATGTCTATTAATAAACTGTTAACAATTTCATTGCGGACGAGTGCTACGTGCTACGCTCATAGCCGATCCCGTGATTTTTTCCGCTTTGTAGCAAAAATTGACCTCCCACAGAGAACTCCCCTCGAGAGTTCCCCGCGCTCAAAGTGTTAAATCAACGCCATCACACCAACAAATTCCTTGCTGGATCTTCTGTTACACGTATTTAATACTTACTAAAATATGCTAACAGATGTGACATTGTACCCTTACTGTTAATAATATTGATATATTAAATTTAAAATGTATGAATACATTTGTAAAAACCACCACATTTTCAAATGGAAGATTACCACACAGCTTCAAAATTAATAAAAAATAATTGTTACATGTGTCTCCAATAGACTTATAAGATGCGTATTATTTAATACCCGTTTACGAACCACACGGAAAATATTATCTCCAATTTATGTTGGATATTTTATATGAATTAAATTGTTTAGCGATGGTTTAATCATGATCACCGTACATATTTACAAGGATTCTAAAACTAGTTTATGAATACCTTGGATGCAAAGAGTTATTTATATCTTGTTATTTATATTCAATTCGAAACATATTATATGCAATTAAGACTACCGTCCCGTCGTCAGAAGTTAATAAAGTATAAATTACGGAATATCGCAAAATTAATTAGTCTTCGTACCTCTGCAAATGTGGTGGACATAACTAAAATTTAATCCCTTCAGGTTAAAATTAGATTCAAGCAATAATAATTATTTTCTAATGCTTCCACTACTGGCTGGGGAGCTTTCAACGTTGGTAAAGAAGCACACTGTTATTGGAAAGATACGGAACTAAGATGTCACATTAATAATTTGAAATTAAAAGTAGCGTTTTTGGCTTAAAAATGTTTTTGCCCACAATATATACAATTGTGAAATTATGTTTTTTGCTTCATACATAAACACTAAGAAAAATATACACGCTGATCAATTATCTCGTAGATAATTTAGCGACTGGATGGGAGTTGGGAAATTATGCCTATAAACAAATAAAACAAATACTTGTTGAACCGGAAGTAGATTTATTTGCAAGCCGATTAAAAACAATATTGCCTCAAATACGCTTTTACAATAAAAATATAATAATAAAGTAACGCTTTTCCAGCAGAAACTTAATAGTATTTTATGCAATAGTGGTATTACAAGGGTCAAAAAGTGCGAGCGGCGTGAGTTGCGATACGAGCCCAAAGGGCGAGTATCGCAATTTAAGACGTCGCGAGCATTTTTTGAACTAGTAATACAACGTTGCATACTATACTTTTTCTACGACTAAAGAGGCATAGCATACACATAACTCATAAAATATCCTATATTACTGAGCGCCACACACGTATTCCAGTTGTCACCAATAAGCACATAGTTTGTATAACTATTATAACATTGATAGCTCATCCCTACCTGCATTCCCAAGAACAGCAGGCAGAACATTAGAAATTAATGATGAAAAACTCATATTATTGATAGATTTTAGGCACTGCACAAACTTTAATGCAAATCTACTCAAATCAAACCGAGCGCTATACTGCCTATACTGAACTGGGGGCCGTCCACGAACTTCGAAATTCGCAAAAGTCGAGCATCCGTCTCTGTTACTCTAATAATAATTTTGTTCAAGTGACAGAGACAAAAGATCGAAACTCAATGTCGGAGTTCGCGGCAGGACTTTCAACTGCTAGCGGAAAGCGGGAATGTTTTATTTTTAATGCTGCGTCATTGTCTATGGATAACTTTGCTTTTACAATCATGCTTACTTGCCTGTGATAAAAATACTTTTGCATAATATGTAATTAGTTATTGGCACAAAAATATAATATAATCAAATTAAAATAATTGAAAAAACTAATTTTTATTCTATATTCTAAATATTTAGTTAATAATTGTAATTATTGTAATAAATAATCGCGTACTAATGTTGGTAGCAGTGTAAAAACTCGAAGATGGGAACAAATCCAATATGGCGTCCATCATGAGTGTGATGTGGCAGTCTGTGGCAGACCGCAGTACGTTTTTGAGTCTGGTCGGAAAGTGACGACGTCTGGCAGCGAGAGACGCCCATATATCTCGCGTGCCTTCTCTTTCCGAACAACGCTGCGACATTACGATACCGGCTGAGAGTGCGTTTTTGAGAAATAGACTATAGACTTTTGACAGATGTAATTTTGTATATCTTTACAATAGTGTGCGTAGCTATGTAACTAGCAAAAAAAAGGTCAGGAGTAGAAAAAACTTTTTATGCATTTCCTTCATTCGCTTTAATTAACAGACTTCATTTTAAAAACTGCATTGGCCAACACAACCCTGGCTTCCATTCTTTGAAAAGTTATTGGTTTCAGAATCCATACAACTCCATCCAAATATTTGATTCAAATATGGAACTATTAATAATTATAGATATGCGCTGTCATTATTGGAAAAAACAGATTCTAGCGAGATGCTAATTTTTTTTGACACGTAAATGGCCTAATGAAGATCTAGAAACACTTATTTTATTGGCCCTGGCTACCGCACACTGCGTACAAATCTTTATATTGATCCGAACACAAAATATTGACACACACACAGAAGTACAACTACTTCCGAAATTTATAATAAAAATTCTCGGCGGAATTGTACACAACCGATATTAACTTCCATTTTTTAACGAGAAACCAGAACTTTGTCATCTCAATGTATACAGACGTACTAAAATAATAACTAATTCACTTTGCGGTTTCAACATAGACACTTTATTTATCAGTTACAAAAAAAAAAAAAAACATATGCCAAAGACTCATCGCAAATATTGAGTCGCTGGATTTCACAATAGTGGTATCAACACATATATTATGTTCACTGCACAGTATAGCACTAGGCATTCTGCCACTTCTATGTTGGTATAGCCAACGAGTTCGTTGTCAGTGTAGACATCATATGCAAAATTGCCAGTTGAAGCGATTTTTTCTTTTATTTTTGCCTAGTTTCATAATAATGAAATTGTAGATGATTGCTATTAATTTGCTAAGATATTTGTCGTCATCGTCAAAAAACCTGTAAAATAAAAATAATTCATAAATTTTATAATAACCATGATTAGCATAATGTTAAATACCTAAATCAAAATAAGAATTAAAACTCTTTAGTTTATTTTAAACTTACCTAATAAAAGATTTGCTGTTCTGAGAGTACCTTTACTGTTTATTTTACGTTTCGTCTCTGCGTTTGAGATTTATTTCACATTTGTGCTCTGAACATCCTACAATATGTAAACCTTAAATCGCAAAGAATGAAGTTGTGAAATATAATTGATGATCAAACGAACTTACCAAGTGAAGTTCGATCACAATTATGTGAGCAACTTCATTCGACGCGATTTATAACAACCCACCCTCAATATTAAAGGACAGTTTTGTCTAACGTCACCCTACCCACTTATAACAAAAAGTGAAATAAATTCTCAACATTAATACTGTAAACAAAATGATTCGAACGAGGCAGTCAGTGAGCCGACTATGGAACCCCGATAGAGGGGGTGAAAGATAGTGGGAATGTTTTTAGTGTTGCTATCATAAAAAAAAAAAAAACCTTTAAACACCGTGCAAGGCTGATGCGTGGGGCGCTACTACAATATGTAAACCTTAAATCGCGTCGAATGAAGTTGCTCACATAATTGTGATCGAACTTCACTTGGTAAGTTCGTTTGATCATCAATTTTAAAATGTTACAGCTATGTAAATAAGCATTTGCTATGTAAGAGTATTTTATATGAATTTTATACTCAAACATTTTGTTTAGAAGTCAGTTGTCATGCTTATGGATTTCTGTATTAGCATTACTCACTGGGTTTATACAGCTCATTAATTACAAGACGCGATAACAAGTAAATAATTGCACATGGGCTACCGCGCCTGAATGTTCTGTTTGTGTTTTCATTCCGCCCATTCCAGTAATCATTATCTTAAGCTTGCAAATAAATAGAACATTTTAATGATTTGTGTGGTAACTAATTGTTACTTAATATTATGTTATTTATTTACGTAGTCCAAAAACACGAACTCGCTTCATATCCACTCCTTCTCTTCCCGTTCATGAATCAACTACCCTCACTATCCCTAGCCTAGCGTCTTCATTAAGACAGTAGGTACTTTTTTAGCCTGGTCAAGCAGATCTCTCCATTCCGACCTATCCTTCTTCAACTTATCACTCAGGTTCTGGGCGCTCTGGTGTTCTGTTCGACTCCACCTTCCAACCTGAGCGTGGGTTTGCCCTCTGCCTTTATTTCTTCTACTATCCTGTCAGCCTTCTAGAAGATGTTTGCAGCTCATACACGTCTCATCGCGTCACGTCGTGCAAGCTAATGCAAGTTTACGTGTGGACTGGTAGCGAAATCAGGCGGTGCGGACGGATGTCAGGCATTGTCAGCTGCTAATAGCCAAACCCCTTGTCCGGATAGAATTGTCGCAAATGAATGTCCTCTAATATTGTCTGCGAGCGTTGGCGTTCGAGCCTATAATTAGCGTGCGGCCAGCACCCTTACTAAAGTTTACTTTGTCGAGTCGCTGTACACTGCAGCAATTTCGCAGAACACATATTGAACACAAGGTGCATTCAGACCAAACGAGCATTCGCTATTCTATCCCCCACTCTACAAAATCAACGAATCACGGTTTGTGTAACGATCGAATTTCGTAGAGTAGGGGGTTAGAATAGCGAATGCTCGTTTGGTCTGAATGCATCTTAACATTACTACGAGCGAGATATAATGCGACTAGATTTAGCATCTATTGTTCTTGATAGCGCATGGTAAGGGTATCTGTACCTACAGGCAGGCGTTCAAATTGCTTTGGCTCTAGATTTAGAAGGCTCTGTGAGTAAAGCGCGTCATGTGCACTAATAACTAATAAGTGCAAGTTTCAAATCATTGATAAAAGATCTGCACTTTTATACCAGGCGTCTGCCTTTGGTAAAGAACAATAATAAATCAAACGTTGAATAATTCCATAACATAATTTTATTTCAGGTAATGAGTAAACCTTGCTCGGATTGCCGTTCTCGTGATGGCCAGTCTCGTTACAGTAGTCACTAGGCATAGAAAAGAACAAAAATATAGGTAGACATTTATTTGGAAGTAACAAGATGAATATTAGGTTACCTTCCTTGCGTTGTCTGCAGCAACATTTGATGTGTCGTTCTTTATAAACAATAAATAAATATCTTGGGACATCTTACACAAATGCACTATAAATCCACAATGGAAGGTGGTGCTGCCACAGTCAGTTTTTAAAGTTCTGATTACAGACTAGACACAGTTAGGCAAAAAAAAAATTCAATCAGTGATAACTCGTATCAGGGATTTCGAGTAGCGCCTTAGTGTGAGAAAAAACACCAAGTCATTTCTTTACGAAAATGGTTTTTATACCTATGGGGTAACTTAGCTATCACGCATTGCTAAATCAAAGGCACTCGATTGCCATTTTGTTAAGTTTTCTACACAGCAGCAAATAATCATTATTGTATTATACTCTTCTTTGAATCGCATATGAAAAAGTAATCAGGCTGTATAACGTCACCGCTTATCACTTGAATAAGAGTTAAGTACCTAAGTAGTCGAGATAAAGTAGATACTCCATGTTTCACATAGTCACTGGCTTGCACTACATTAATATTGCCTAGCGTGCTGAGAATAGAATTTGCATGCATCTCATAAGCCGATTAGTCTGTTCTAAATTTGGATCCGGCGCTAAGTAAGCCGCCCAA
>JALPQI010020815.1:0-18569 GCA_025490895.1 Thaumatotibia leucotreta | reverse complement strand
TACGATTACTCGTTGCGATAAGTTGTATTCCTTATAAAGACAGCTTTGTTTAATGTTTTTTTTTTTCAATGACAGGTGGTCTTGGCTGAGGGGAGCCGCGCACGCGTCTATTTTTTTTGTGGACAGCCAGCCTCATTAGTTCTTTTTACTGAGCTGTTGAAGTTTTAGTTTTTAACAACATATTTGTCGCGTTATTTTGCTATCGGCAATTTGACGTTTAACATTCGTTGGAGGGCACGAATATTACGAGAATATTACGATATGGTTTTAATTATCTCAACATTTTATATCTATTTCTGAAATTTAGTTCTATGTAGGTGTACCTACTGCATAAGTATATTAAGTTCATTGAAATTTGGGAATTGGAACTTATTAATTTTATATATACAATAGTAAAAGTGTAAAGTACTTAATAGGTATCAATTCATCACTCAGTAGCTCTATTTCAATTTACAACTCTGATGTACACGTACAGCCTTTTAAAGGACAGGTGTACATCATTATAGGATTGCTACAGCGCTCTCTAACGTCATGTCATTTATTGCATTAAACCGTTCTATCATACTTGTACCACAACAGAACCGAGCTATGTTTACACTTCGCTTGTATACATCGCAATGGAAAGGAGGTGCAAATTTAACTTTGTGGAGATTTACTTGCAAGGGCATTCGCCGTGCTTGTCTTATATACATGCCATCTTTATCCTACTTAAGGTTTGTTCTTGACCTAGACCTATTGCATGCTGACTGGTGTAAAATTAGTCGTAATCCAACTATATTAGAAATTGAAAAGACGGGTCGGATGACCTTTAGACAAATGGTGTTTGCATATTGACCTTAACTACATACTTTAAATGTAATCATATGTGTGAATGTGAACACAGTATTTAAGAATCAAGGGGATTTACATGCGCCTTGCAAGTTAATATATTGTATTATACCTACATGAATTAGTTTTTACTTAAAGTAAGTAATAGTAAGTAGTCTATTAGTATTAAGAAATGTTAAATATTAATCAATTCGTGAACTGATTTACATATCAAACAAAGTAGGTTCTGTTCGAAAGAGCTATTGAATTAAACAAGTTTTACATCATTTTATGGTATGTATATTTATGTAATGAATGATGTTTCATTCAAAACATATTGTTTTAAAATATTTCGACGAAGATTGTGATCTGCAATTTACGAGTACATCTATTAAATATTTGCATAACACCAACCGTTGTAAAGTAACCTTTAAAGTTTCTAATACTTTTATCAATGTTGCTAAGACATTTAGAAGACGTTATTTAATTATGCAAGCGTTAACTCTTTCTAGCCAGTACAAGTCCTAAGGTCACAATAGAAGCCTCAAGCGGTACTTTGAACAGTAAATTACAACATTTACAACACCTTTTCTGATACAAGTTGAGTTGAGACATGACTCAAGACTGGTATTCACAACAACACTTTTCAAACTCTTCCCCAGATAACCACCATGAGTCATATGATAGTTACAACAGATCCCAGGGTCAAGTAATACTAGACCTAACCTTGCAGCCGAGAAAATGTGTTTTGTGAATGATATGCCGCATATGGCATGCCTGCCGGCGCTAGCAGCTGCCATGCGCCGGCCGTTACGCCTAGTTCCACATTCAAATTTGACGTTACGTTCGAAACAAAAGGGAATCGGTTATGACTAAGCAAATTCTAATCCTTATAATGGTCTTTATAAAGTTGGAATTGGAACAGGCTTATTCGACAATGTAGATTATCTCTTTGTTTAATTGTGTTCGTTTTGATGAGTATGTTATGTATATTGTAGCATACACTTCCTACAATGGTGCTCATTACGTTTACCTAGTTACTGACACGATTAAACTTAAAGGAACGTTTCTATCTTTCTATCTTTGTTATGATAATGCGAGCTAATCAAAGTTCACTACTTAAGGAAACATTCGTTTTTAAATGTTGGTAGCAATACATCTTCTTAATTTTATATTAGCAACATTTACGTGAACCTTTTGTGATAAGTGTTTGTTTGTTCAATCATTTTGAAAATATGATTGCCAATTTTATATCGGTCAGTGGTCGCATTGAGGACAAAAACTTAAATTATTATTATCATGTCTTACTACCTACATTTTCCTTTTCAAAGCCACGAAAAGTCGTGTTTCAATACCATTAGTTCATTACATTACATATTATACGTTACTTTACTTTACACAACACGTGTCCGTTCCGTTCCCAATTCACACTTCAGTGGGCGATGATGTCATTTCGATTGTTTGTGGGGTGTCTAATCCAAGGATTAGGATTAACGGTTAAAATATATCAGATCCAAATGCAACTTTTACAAAATAAATATTTTTTCTTTAATTTCGGACTGTTGTCCGTTTTATTGATTACGTTCAAATATATATGAATCCTGTGTGTATGGTTCTGCTGTCAGTTTCATCGGGATGTGATCCGAGAATCTAAATTTTGACAGAATTAGGTATGTTATAATAACATTAGTATTGCCATATCACTAATCGAGATTCCGACGCTCACTATTTTATTTTTAATCTAATTTCGTAACATCGGTGGAATATTTTATAGTAGGGGCATTATTAGTCTATAACATATTAATATTTTGCTGACCCCAAGCCGTAACCTTAATTCACGTGATGTATTTAAAAATGCAAAAGGTCAGACGACTTGTGTAAAATACTATACAATACACACGTACGTGAGAATTCATATTTTTCTTACTAGCATCTTCTTTATTTACTATTCATATAAATTGTTCGGTTAAGCAGATAAAAGACAACGTAATTCCTTAGTAAAACTGCTCATCTGGTTAATATTCACATGTGTACTAATCGTTGATTGCTCACTTAATACTTTAGTACCTCCTTTTCCGTGTACCTTTCTCACTATCTGGCCTCGCGTGCGCCCGCCCCGCCCTATACCCCTTGATCTGTTAGTATTTAAAAATAAATATATTTATTATATTTTAATAAAGACCGGTCTGCTCGTCTCTTATAACTTGACCCTAATGTTTGTAAAACTATGTGTTAGTCGGTACGTCAGCCCTAAACTGGTATTTTAACAAAAAATCCTGGATTATTATTACAATTGCTGTCAGAAAAGTCATTCAACGATATTATTAGTATATAAAGGTGCGTTCAAACTAAAAGAGCATACGCTGTTCTAACCTCCCACTCTACGAAATTCGATCGGTACACAAAACGAGATTGGTTGATTTCGTAGAACAGGCGCTAGAACAGCGAATGCTCTTTTGGTTTAAACGCACCTTTACGCAAACTGAAACGTGACCATTTACGATGAGCCACGTCATTTATAGGGAACTCGAAGCTAGAAAGTTAAGTTCGGAGTTTCTCTAAGTGATCGACTTGGAAACGAGGAAATCCGTACCATTAAGAACAAGGATTACCGACTTAACTCAACGGTCAACATAATAGAAAACTAGAGGTAATTAGCTGTGGACATTCCTTGCAGAACTGATGTTCGCCTTTACTGCCCATTCCCAATAGTACGAAGTACCAATGTAGGTGCCGACCGGCTTGTTCGGAAAACACTATCCGACCTTTTGGACCTAAGTCCAGCTTTTTTATTTTAGGACTCCGCAATCCTAGTTGGGGCGGTAAGGTTTTGGACTATAAAACTAGTTGCGATCTGCTAAAAATTGCAAAAACCTGTTGGATGCGAGCAGCACAGATGTTAGCCTTGGAGTCCAGCAGCTTTCGACGAATGTGGCGATTTTAGACATCGTAACTATCGTAAGGTACTAGAATTGTAGTTGGTTTCTCTCAGAATTCGACTCTCTTCCAATAATCAAGTAAGGCCTGGTCCATTTGAATACAGTCCAGATCACAACCACAGATATCGCATACGAATCGAGCGGTAATTACATAGTATGATAATGAGCCAATAAACTTATAACAGGCACGATAGCGAGTTTTTCTCTGTTTATGTTCTATTGACATGAACTTATTAATGCAGGTGCATGCAATGTCTTGTTAACTTATCTCGTGTACTGTCTCAGCATTGATAATGCTTCAAATTGTGATTTTATCGAGCCGTGTAAACCTGTAAACTGTGTGAAGATTATTTAAACTTACCTTTACATTAGCAATTAAAGTTTCAGTTTGAATAAAAATGACTAAGGACCTGTTTCACCATCCCTTAATCAAATATATCTGTCAGATAAATGTAGCCTATCTTTTTTTTAAAGATTAGTAAAAAAGAATAGTGATAATTTTATATGACGGATCCATTTATCCGGGGATTGTAAAACAGACGCAACTGATGTAGAAAAATTATGTAACAATATCACTGCAACCATTTCTGAAGTATTCCGAATGAAAAATAGAATCGAAAGCCACATTCGCCTATCTAAAGATTTTATTCATACTAACACTAAGTAACATTCTACCCCCATAATCTACGTCACTTGTTACGTCTTTCCTTTTGATGTGAATTAATTGTATGTTTATTGTTTATCAAACTCTGCGTTAGCAACAAGACGGTAGATTAGATCATCAGTGTTCAACACTCGAGTCAATATTGTGTTAGTTGGCATCGTCTAACTACTCAATCTAGCGTATATCTCGACAAATTTTAGAAGTACTCCTTTAATTTTCCGCCTTTACGATTTTGTACTCTATGTGTAAGATAGTTGATTTTCAATGTCACACAACACAGCGGAGCTGTTAGAAAATTGTGATTCATCCGTTTTTAATGTTTTGCTATTATCAGAAACAAACTAGTGAGAAAATAAAACAAAAGCTACACGTGACGTGTCGCGTTTCAATGATTTGTTTCTTCAATACCGAGAACCGCTTCCCATGTAACCGAGTGTGGCAATTATGTTTCTAAACTGATTATTCCGATCACGCATGACTTGGAAACTGTTTTCGGAATGTAATGAATCAATTATACCGTGGAGTAGCCCGAATTCTAACGGTGTCTATATTTAGATATACGGTCAGGAACTGGTTAGGAATGGGCTGGATTTGCCATAGTTTTGGAGATGATGCAATGCTTTATGCGACTGCCAAAAACTGGATGTTTTGAAGATTCATGTTTGTGGTAGCTCAGAGAATCCCTTGTTAACACAGAAAGCACAGTTAATCATCAAAACTTAATCCTACTGAAATGTTTTCTTTGTTTTCTACTTTTCTCCGCTTTTTCCCAAAAAAGGGCATTGGAATTTACACAGACTTGTAATTTATACCATATTGTTTTCAAGTAAATAAGATCTGTCCAGAAAGTCGTCTTACAGCAAAGCTCACCCATAAATTGCACGTGCCTCTTCACTTTCTGAACAAACTCTACTTAGTCTTGCATGTATCTTCAAGCTCGATATAAGTTTTACAACCAAGCAGAAAACTATTAAAATGTTAGTATTACAAACATGATATAATAAGTTGGGATCAAGCGCAGGGTGCTGAAGTAGAGGTCGTGGTGAGGTCGACCGTGACTCATCCGAGAACCGGATTCGCAGGCTGTGCCAAACGTTGGCCCAACCAGACGTCGGCTGTAACATCCGCCGTCTAGTTTCGCAAACGTTGGCGCCAAGGCTGGAATGTGCAGGACTTTATACCTATAAAACAAATATTGAGCTGGATTCTGCGCTTATAAGTAGTTGTTTGTTTAGGCATAAGTACATAAGTTTATTGATTGGATATTTAAAGACATTGTGATTGTTTGTGCTATTATATAATGTTTTTTCTTCATTTGTTCCAGGTAACCTGAAGAATGACGTCACGAATTATCTATCCGATCTTAGAATGCAAGTATTTTTAGCTCTATAAGTTGGTACACTGCCTATATTATAGTTGACAAGCTAAACTCGCAAAATAATGTCACTACTCTTAGCAACCTCGTATGTATGTACTGAATCAGAACATTCAGAACTGGGTCTAACTTGACATACAAGGTATATTTCAAATTTGAAGTAGTCGTTGGTTACAGTGGTTACTTGGTGAGTTTTGGTTGTAAACACTTTGGTTGTAATGTATAAATGTATGTCTAAGCGTCCAATTAATGTCAGGTGGTAGAATGGCATTCGGCACTTTGATTGAAATTCATTAATCTGATGCTGCTGCTGTGTCGCAGAATATGTTGTTGTTAAACGTTTAACGCCCAAATAACACATTTGCTATTGGGAAGGAAGCTGTGATGGTGGCGATTTACAGGTTGACGTAAAATCAGACACGGTCTGCCGGTTCACTGCCTGTTTTAACTATTCCTTCATTTTTACAGGAATAATTCAGGTAGACCTTGTGAAAGTGAAGAGTAGAGATAGCTTTTCTCCTGGCCGCAAGAAAACGAAACCCTCACTTATTCGATTGTTTGTTGCATGTTGTCAAAGTTTTGCTATTTACTTTGATCGTGACTTTGAGGTGTCATCATCGTTCATGTAGCATTGGCTTCCTGTCTCGTATCGATTATAGCATTACGTGCTTACTGCTTACGTCGCCTTAAAGTCTTAAACTATACTTTATTCCGCGTGATAACAGCTACATATCGAGTCATAAAAGTTTTCGAATCGTCGTATGAAGGCACAATGTTTCGCCATACTTGAACCTCCGCGAGATAAGGAGCTTGGCCGATTAGATAAAATCTGTTTACATATGCGGGAAAGTATTCGTTTTGGACAATTGGGACTCTGTTTTGGAGAAGATATACATTCTGGAAAATGGAGCGAGTCTCTTAAAATACCTGGGATAACTGGGGGCAAGTTATAGGGATTTGATATCGATTAAAAAGATGTCGATATAGTTATAATAAAAGATGTGCTTATTGAACATTCTCGATTACAGTACAGAGGTTCGATGTCATAATCATCTGATATCGGGCCTCTTCAGATAGTAAAATCTAGTATGCAGATGTCATTTCAATCAAAATGACAATTTAAATATTGATATTTTAATATTAATTGTATATTCTGAAAACTATTTTAAAATAAACGCGTAACTACCCGTTTAAAGTTATTTTTTATTTTAATTGAAGAGTAAGTACCTAATATTTATTTATGCCGAATAACATATTGATGTTGTCATTCACAGTAACGTCGATATATTTTTAGTCGATAAAATATTTTGCTACATTACTTTCGTATAAATGCCCCGAGTTATCCCAGGTATGCTTATGAAGTAAGTTTATAAAGGTAGATATTGATGGTGGAATGATTTGTCCCCTGCGGTGTTCCCGGACCGTTACGATCTTCAAATCTTCAAGAAAAGAGCGTATTCCCATCTTAAAGGTCGGCAACGCACTTGTAATACCACGGATGTTGCGGGTGTCCATGGGCGAGGTTGGTCGCTTACCATCAGGCGATACGTCTGCTCGCATGCCATCTATTCTTAAAAAAAAGAGACTTGTAAAAAACAAGTAGTCATAACATAATAAACAAGTCAGCATCAGCGTATCTATAATAGGGATGTCGAGTATTTTCAATGATAGCCGGAGGATTTTTGGTGCATGTAAATGCAGCTTCTCCGGGGGATTGTCGCCATTTTCGGCCATGTAGGTGTTTTTTTTAAAGTTTGTGTTTTTTTAAAACAACTCGTGCACGAGCTCGTCATGAGCTCGCACGAAGCCTTGCTGTAATTATGATTAAAATATGGGTGCGTTCAATTGTTTGTCGGAATCCATAATATAATAATTTCTAAGAACGATAAGCCCGGCTATCTTCAGTATCGCATATCGATAGCACTTATGTAAGATAGCGAAAGGAAAGTCTTCCTTTTATATTAATATGCACTTCAAGCATGTATAATGTAATCGAGTGTATTTGACGTGACGCCTAGCATAATACTTATGATAATGTTTTTCCCTTTTAAATGTGTGATGTGTGATGATGATTATGATTACTCCTAGCCAATTTGGGCCACAGTGGATTAATTGCTTTTTTATTAACAAGCATACAGCCCGCCTAATGGATAGCGGTCACCGTAGCCTATGCAACATCGGCCATGAGTGGTTGGTAGTGTATTTCCCAATTTTGTTGACAGACTTACCCACGCACTTCGGTCAATACAGCACAGACGCAACCGGCATTGTAAAAGTGCCATGTCAAAGTGACGTTGCAAAGGGATTGCAAGGAATCTCTGTAATATTTGTAATTTTGACATGGTTCTAGAGCGGTCTAAGCTAGGGTCGTAATTGGATAAGTATTGCGACGCTTGTTCTTAAAATGTAGCTCAAGTCTCAACTTCATGATACAAAAATGATGACTATACCCAACAGAATTCACCACACAATAAGTGATTTCGCATTTTATGGTCACTTTGTTAATTTTATTGTATAAGTTTTCGGTCGCAATTGTCGCAAGAGCTACAAAGCTTACGACTGATCTTCTTTATGCTTTGTTGATTAAACCAAAACTAGAATCTATGCTAAAACGAGAGTATGTAAACAAGTAATAAATTGAAGCCAGAATTTGTCTTACCGTCAGCCAACTGCCGTATAAAAAGCATAAGCATTATGTGATACCTCGATATCTTCGTCTAGCACTCAATCACGTAATGTCGCCATCGGCGCCATCGCGGTTGCGCGGAGCTTATTGTCTGCGAAGCTTAGTCGTTCACAGGGTCACGTTCTTTTTTTGTCTTTGCTTGTGCAATTGACTGTATTATTGAACGGCTTGCCATGCCATTTTTATTTAGTGGTTAACTGCTAGTAAAGGTGCGGTTAAACTAAAAGAGCATTCGCTGTTCTAACCTCCCACTCTACGAAATTCGATCGGTACACAAAACGTGATTGGTTGATTTCGTAGAACGGGCGCTAGAACAGCAAATGCTCTTTTGGTTTAAACGCACCTTAAGGTGTAATCGGATAATTTCGAATATCAAAAATGCTCTGGTAATTTCACAAGGAGAATCTTGATATGATGGAAAAAAAATGTTTAATGGTGTTTTTATGTGGCTTTCGAAATTACCCTATTGCACTTTATTTAGCCTCTGTAGCTGTAGCCTAGTTGGTAGTGACCCTGCCTACGAAGCTGGAGGTTCCGGGTTCGAATCCCGGCGAGGGCATTATTTGTGTATTTATTTATCACAAATGTTTGTTCCTTGATCATGGCTGTGTATGTATCTAAGTATCTATACGTATCTATCTATTATATATATCGTCGCCTGGTACCCACAACACAAGCCTTAATTGAGCTTACCGTGGGACTAGGTTGATTTGTGTAAGATGTCCCAAGATAAAAAAATAAATAAATTATGAGTTGATTCCTTATTGAGTTTGTTAATGTTTTGTTTGGCTGTCATTAGATATAAGGATAAGCCGTCTAGTTAGTAATAATATAAGTAAAATTAGGTATAATTTCGAACCGTTAATAGTGAAAAAGTTAACTGGATCTGTTGAGAATGCTCTGATATTAAAACTATTAAAAGCCTTGTGCTCCTTAGATAGCTTCACAACCAATCCAATGACAGTGTTAACCAACTAACTTTAGTCTTAGTAAACAATTCCTGTTATATGTATTTATTTTTTTCGGGAAGATAGCTATTATTCACGGAATACAAATGTGGTAAATGAAACTAGTCCTCAAACGTGATTTAATAGTCTCTGACCTAAACGAGAATAAGAAATGAAGCCATTTCCAGATTGCATTTAGTTGAGCCTCAATTTCTTTTGTTCCGCTTGTTTTTCTAGCTCATTACAACGACTGTCAAAATAAACGAGCCGACGTGACCGCAAATTGCTATGACATTTGTGGTCCGGTCTGGATTCGCTACAGATTTCTCTTGTCGTTCCATTAAACAATTTTGTCTCCAATCTGTTGTTGATCTCAATGACTGATTATACTAAGTCCTAACTCATTGTTGCTGGTTGTTCATTGATAATGGAGCATGCGGCCCTACCGCGAACTACGAAATCCGCAAATTTTGGGGATTTATCTCTGTCACTCTAATGACGCCTTCCTTGGAATGACAGAGACAAATCCCCGAAATTTACGAATTTCGGTGTTCGCGGAAGCAGGTTTCTTACATATAAACTCAATCTCTGTCTAATATATTGAATACATAATAAATTAAGATTTTTTGTTACATAATTAAGGAAAGAATACTAATAATACTAATTCCGCTTTCATAGTCATCTTTTGTTGAAGAAGTGTCCCCTTGCTCAAACAAAATCCTATTGGTAATGGGAAGAAACCTTATCCCAATTAACTTATGTGGTCGGTGCCCTACAATTGCTTTGATCACCCAAAGTGGACCGGCAGTTTGTTTTTACAAGGAAACCGGTCGTTATATTTGATGGCGAGCCATTGTCATTATGTTCTTCTGTTGTTTTAAAAAGCTTACGTATGTTTTCAATTAATTTATTTATAAGATTTTTTAATGACGCCATTTTAAACACGTTTAATTTTGTTAAAGTAAACAAGAGCTTATAATCATTATAATATTTGCATATTGTGGTATAATATCCCAGTGCTTGACATGGACTCGGCACCTGGTTCATAATTAAATTTATTTATAGCATATATGTGCGTAAAGAGCGTGTAAGTTATAGTAGAGCGTCAAGGTATTCAATATGGTTCTCGTCATATCTTAACTATGTAATTCATTACTCGTTGCAAGTATGCGGATCATACATTGTACTGCATTGAAGTTTCTATAGAGTTCTAAAATAGTGCAGGGCTAAGAGATACAGGCAATTTAGCCTTCTTGATTTCAATTAGTCCTCTTGATAATATTTTTATATAGAACATTTAGCACGAAAATTGTATCCAAAATAAACCCTCCTGTCTGCAGAAACTCACACCAATATCCACCAGGACTGCAATGCTTCTGCCGGCAGTAAGAATACATTTGTCTCTACCCCAACTCTTTCCTTGGGTAGGTACATCGATTTAAAAATTCTGGATTTAGACCAAACGAGCATTCGCTCATTCTATCTCCCACTTTACAAAATTCGTTCGTTACACAAAACGTGATTCGTCGAAATTCGTTGATTTCGTAGAGTGGGGGTGCTCGTTTGGTCTAAATCCACCTTGATAATCGAGCTTTAAATCGATATACCTACCCAAGGGAAGAGTTGGGGTAGTGACAAATGTATTCTTACAGCTACTCATATTTTAACGACGAACGGGTTTTAATCGCGTAAACCTACATTTAATATTATTCTGACACAGCTAGAAAATGTTGATACAGTCTCACGCCAATCTGCTTACGACCACGGATATAACGTCATGTCTTCCCTTGGTTGTCATAAGAGTCGACTAAGGGATTGAAGTGTCACTGACCATTCGTTTATAGAAGATTGATGATTGGCAGCAGCGTTATCATAGTGGGGCCACAATTGCGATCGCATTGGCGCGAATTGTCGCATGCCCAGCTTGTTGTGCAGAGACTGTGGGTATTGACCTCCTAATGCGCCCAAACGTAGTTAATTTAGTCCGTATGGTTCAGTTGCCAATCGCTAAAGCAGGTCATACACGTAAGGGTGTACCTGACAGGTTTGCCTGTACAGGTCAACTGTTCAGGTAAACCGGAGCGTGTATGTTACAGAACTGTGCAGGTTTTTGTAACATACACGCTCCGGTTTACCTGAACAGTTGACCTGTACAGGCAAACCTGTCAGGTACACCCTTACGTGTATGGCCTGCTTAACGCTTTGTAGCGTATCGTAGTTTTCCCTCTCTGTCACTCTTTCATATTAGTGCGACAAAGACAGTTAGCTGCCTTGCGTTTATGATTGACGATTGAGCGTTAGCGATTGGCAACTTGTCTATGCACCCTGGTCTCGGGAGTCGCCAAGGTTGCCTCAATTAGCACTAGACCGAGAGGCCAAGTGTTAAACCTGTGAACATGATTACGTGACTAAAGCCGTCACGTACTCGCGAATCTTCCTCAATGCATAAATATAGCTAGAAGCAAATGCGTCGAATCCATTAGAAAAATACTTATTGTGTAGGCCACCAGGAAGCAAATTTAAACATTAGCATAAGAAAGAATCATCACTAATCCTTGATACTTCTCTTTATATCCCAACTCTCCTCTCTTCCAATAGGCAGAGTTGGGCAAAATGTAATCCGAATACTCTTTCCGATTACTTTTGTATGTGTAATTTGTAATATTGATTACAGTGTAACTTACAGAAGTAATCAGATTACTTTTTGCCCAACTCTGTCATAGGTGACATGCTCAAAGTGTCCATACCTTTAAAATCTTTGGTACACCCTATATACATATATACCGCAACTGATGGTGTCGAGCGTTCTTAGACTACGATAAACCTTTAGAATGTATTGTTGTTTGACATTGTAGAATAATGTACAAGTCAAGACAGTCAAGTGCAAAAATATATATTGTGTACAAAAAATGAAAAAATACTCTTATAAATATGTTACGACGTTCTTATTACACATAATTAAAGTGTATTGGAACATATTTGAGCATTTTGATATACCTACACCTTATTTTGCCTTTGACTGTACTAGTAGTAACTTTATTCCAACCTTCATCATCATCATCAAAAATGTCAAGGACAAGATTCGTTTTGTAAACATAAGTTTATTCATTCATATTCATATTACTGATTAGGTAATAATTTGCATATTTCACATGGTTCGTCGATTCTGCTGCATTGAAGTTGTTTTTTTTTACGTAAACAGCGGTTTTGGATTTTTTCTTAAAAAGTGGGGGCCTCCGAGACCTTCGAAGGGGGTATAGCCACTGGTCTAGTTGAATCTTAATCAATATGATCTGCGTTTACGTTACATTTCATCCAAACTTTTATGTACACTCGACACGTTTTTCGCCTCTCTACGAGGCATCATCAGGAGTTGACGATGCCGATGTTGTCGGTCTGGTGTCCGGCAACGGCAATGCCAACACAGATGGCCGATGGGGCCAGAAACTGCTGGACTGGCGACCACGTACCGGAAGAGGCAGTGTGGGCAGACCTCCAACAATATGGTCCGACTAGTCCATTATATTACGGCAACGTATGTATGGGAAAAGTTCACATTCGGATACCAGCACCAAATTTTAGTATGTTGTTAAATATGTCATTCTGTATCCAAAACTGTCGGGAGACACTCTCTCAAAGGTCAAGGTCACCAGTAATGACGTCCTCAAAATGGCTGCTGCCTAATTTTGAAAAGCGCTTATTTGTTCCTCAACCGCCCAACACACACCATTGTGTGTAGTATCAATTGAAAGGTTATTAAATATGCTTTAACTTTGTCTTTTTGTGTTATAGCGTACATCTAAAAATAAAAAAAATATCGTGGAAAGAATAAAAATATTTTTTTACTCTTTTCGTATAATGTACATTTCATCAGGAAACAAGCGCTATTAGAAAAAAATATTGTACTACATAAATGTAGCTAAACTATTATCCTAAAATAAACAGTTTAAATCATCGAAATCGGTTGAAAATAAACAAAGTTATGTCATTTTCTATATTCCGCGGCAAACGCCATACACCCGCCATCCGCCCGCCCGCCAGTTCGAAAATGTTAATTGCACCCAAACTATACGTATGCAATTGATTTACACTGATAAGATATGAACTAAAAGCCAATTAATTATACAAATACTAGTTGTTTTAAAAATACTGTTGTTATTAAAATAAAATACATAATTTAAGAAAAAAACAAATTAAAAGACATAGACTTACTTACAGACATAGAGTACTTAGAGTAAGGTAGGAAAAAGGTAACAAATTGATAATAATAACTTCTAACTATCAATGAAAGAATATTATGTATATATATATTTCAAGGATTTATTCTGAACAGTAAATTCTGGAGTAAGTTCCTTCACATACACAAAGAAGAGTGCAATTTAAAACGTTTTTTACGCATACGCCAACATAGACAAGGCAAGTTCTTTCTTCTTTTTTCCAGCTCCAATCGCAGGGAACAATTTTCTTGTGGATAAGGCAAGGCACTTCGTCCATATCTTCGTTTGTTTGTAGCATGGTTCGCTTTAGATTTTGAGTCAGTTTCAGTGCATCTTTTGTTGGTGAGATGCTTTCAATACTCAATACTCAATCATTTATTGCTTCCACACAGTTTACAAGGTATTATGTGAACATAAAGTGTTTACCGCTATTTAGTTAGCTTTATTTTTAATGAAAACATTCCATCTTGCTATAATTAATTGTTATATCATTTGTAGTCTCTCTGGACATTCGTCATCCAAGTGGTGGACGGTCTTCCTCTTTCCCTCTTTCCAGTAGCCATGGACAGATAGTTTATCACGACATGACTGTCCGGTCGGCGAAGGACGTGACCTTACCATCTTAGCTTATTTTTACAATCTTGAAACTAACCCTTACATTACATAAGTGGCGAACGCAGTCCTTGAGCGTGTCTCCGCCTATATATCGTAGCATACGATGTATGTGATAGAGTATTGAGTAAACTGAAAGAAATAGAAGCGGAGAGAGAGTGGAAAGAGGGAACCACTTCCAGGCAAGCTAAAATGACTTGAGGAGAACCCGATACTTTACGAAGTTGGAAAAAATTGACTTGAGGATGTTGATCAGAATTATTTCGAGAAACAACACCCTCAACAGGTATCTTAAGGTGATGGGAATAAGTAATTAAGCAGCCTGTCCACATTACGGGAGAGACGAAACTAGTCGGCATGTTCTGGTAGAATGCATTTTGTAGATACGCAGCGGCATTATGTGTTTGGCAGGTATCCCTGCAACTTATCGGTGTTCTTTCTCCTCACTCATGGACGTGTCGACGTCCATGAGTTCTTCCCTGGGGTCGCCCAGGGATATTCTACAGTTCTGCAAAAATACAAGGAGGCTAGAAGAAAATAATGTGGTAACGCAGCCGTGACATTAACCTATGGCTCCAGCAACGGGAAAAGGATGAATGAGCACATCAGATACTCGATTCCGACCGAAACATAACATAACATGCGATGAAAAGCAATCAGAGACATATCAGCAAAGAACGGATCGCATAAGAAATTAATCAAACTTACAGGCAAACTCTCTTCAAACAAGCTAACGATCTTATCATCGTGTATCGAGAGCATGTAAATCCTTTCCAGGGCAAGCAACTCTGAACATCAAAGTTTCCGTCCCTCTAAAAAAACCCTCGCCCTCAGGTTTGGTAGTTATTTGTTTCAGCGGCGGCTGTGTGTAAAATAATATTCTGGCATAGGCTGGTTCGCGTGAAGACGAGAGCATAGTCACGGAGGAAGAAGTGAGGACTTTACCTTTATATGTACAGATTACAGTTGTCATTCCAACGGAATATTCATTATTAGTTGAAACCATTCTGCTGTTACGAACTGATGTAAGCTGCTTGCACTGGAAAACGATTTCCGTGCTCAGTATCGTGCTTTATATTGTTAGCTTGTGTGAACAAACTTTACCTGTAGGTAAGTTTGATTATTTTTTTATGCAATCCGTCCATTGCTGAAATATCTGGGCTTGCTTCTAATCGCATACTTCGTTTGCTACGATGGGCAGGCGGAGTCGCGCTCACGGCCAGAGTTCACAACAAGCATGTAAAGAGGAGTTTCAAGGTTGTAAAAATAAGCTAAGATGGTAAGGCCACGTCCTTCGCCGACCGGACAGTCATGTCGTGATAAACTATCTGTCCATGGCTACTGGAAAGAGGAAGGCCGTCCACCACTTGGATGACGAATGTCCAGAGATACTACAAATTATATAACGATTAATTATAGCCAGACGGAATTATTTCATATGAATATAAAGCTATCGAAAGCATCTCACCTTAATTTATGATCTCACCAACTAAAGATGCACTGAAACTGAATCAACATCTGAAGCGGACCATTCTACAAACAAACGAAGATATGGACGAAGTGCCTTGCCTTATCCACAAGAAAATTGATCCCTGCTATTGGAGCTGGAAAAAAGAAGAGAAAGTATTTGTCTATATTCCAGTTCCATTGTGGAAAACGATTCCTGATGCAAGTGCTAGTTGCAAAGAACTTGTGCCTTGTCCAGGTCCACGTTGGCGTATGCGTAAAAAACGTTTTAAATTACACTCTTCTTTGTGTATGTGAAGGAACTTGCTCCAGAATTTACTGTTCAGAATAAAACCTTGAAATATATTATACATAATATTCTTTTTCTCAAACATGCAATGAAATATTGTAGTTAAGTGCCAAAAAAGTGGCCGGGAAGTAGCTCGTTGCCGGCCTAGGCCGGCAAGTACCTCTTTTTTAATTTTCATTTGACATAGGGTTGTGACCTGGCATCTTGGCTTTTAGCCAATAATTATCTGTAAGTAATATTAGTATAAAAAAAATGATTGGCAAATTTTTGCAGTTATAATTAGGTATTTAAATTATATAATTTAAAATAAATGTATAATAACTACTCAAAATAATATTTAAAAAGCAGTATTATACGGCGCGATCCGTCGGCCCCGATCACTGCATGCGATTAATTGGACCCAACCGACCGCGTCGTCTAATACCGCTTTTTTAAATAAAAAATTTGCAACTTTCAAACAGGTCAATCTTAAAAAAAAAATGAGGTGTCGGTGTCGTATTTGACTTTTATTGTGTTTCAAAGACTTAGTTATGTAGTTGACTTATAATTTCTTAGAAAGAAGATACATTTTTTTGTTTCATTTCATTGCATGTTTGAGAAAAGCATTATACATACCTCGGCCATGAAGTGACGGGTTGCCGTCCGAATACTATCCGGCCTCGCTTCGCTCGGCCGTCTACATATATTCGGCCGGCAACCAGTCACTTCCCGGCCTCGGTAGTAATGTACTATTATTGATAGTTAGAAGTTATTATTATTCATTTGATACCTTTTTTCTACCTTACTTTTTTTAATTTGTTTTTTTTTCTTAAATTATGTATTTTATTTCAATAACAACAGTATTTTTAAAACAACTAGTATTTGTATAATTAATTGGCTTTTAGTTCATATCTTATCAATATAAATAATTTGCATAGTTTGGGTGCAATTTACATTTTCGAACTGGCGGGCGGGCGGATGGCGGGTGTATGGCGTTTGCCGCGGAATATAGAAAATGACATAACTTTGTTTATTTTCAACCGATTTCGATGATTTAAACTGTACATTTTAGGATAGGATAAAAGTTTGGCTACATTTTTGTAGTACAACATTTTTTTCTAATACTGCTTGTTTCCTGATGAAATGTACATTGTACGAAAAGAGTAAAAAAAAATTTTTATTCTTTCAACGATATTTTTTTTATTTCTAGATGTACGTTATAACATGAAAAGACAAAGTTAGAGCATATTTAATGACCTTTCGATTGATACTACACACAATGGTATACGTTGGGCGGTTGAGGAACAAATAAGCGCTTTTTGAAATTAGGCACTAGGCATTTTGAGGACGTCATTACTGGTGACCTTGACCTTTGAGAGAGTGTCTCCCGGCAGTTTTGGATACAGAATGACATGACGACCTCTAGTCCATTATATTACGGAAAAAAAGTTCACATCCGGATACCAGCACCAAATTTTAGTATGTTGTTATATATGTCATTCTGTATCCAAAACTGCCGGGAGACACTCTCTCAAAGGTCAAGGTCACCAGTAATGACGTCATCAAAATGCCTAGTGGCTAATTTCAAAAAGCGCTTATTTATTCCTCAACCGCCCAACATATACCATTGTGTGTAGTATCAATCGAAAGGTCATTAAATATGCCCTAACTTTGTCTTTTCATGTTATAACGTACATCTAGAAATAAAAAAAATATCGTTGAAAGAATAAAATTATTTTTTTTACTCTTTTCGTACAATGTACATTTCATCAGGAAACAAGCGGTATTAGAAAAAAAATGTTGTACCACAAAAATGTAGCCAAACTATTATCCTAAAATGTACAGTTTAAATCATCGAAATCGGTTAAAAATAAACAAAGTTATGTCATTTTCTATATACCGTGGCAAACGCCATACACCCGCCATCCGCCCGCCCGCCAGTTCGAAAATGTAAATTGCACCCAAACTATGCAAATGATTTATACTGATAAGATATGAACTAAAAGCCAATTAATTATACAAATACTAGTTGTTTTAAAAATACTGTTGTTATTAAAATAAAATACATAATTTAAGAAAAAAAAACAAATAAAAAAAAAAGTAAGGTAGAAAAAAGGTATCAAATGAATAATAATAACTTCTAACTATCAATAAAAGAATATTATGTATAATATATTTCAAGGTTTTATTCTGAACAGTAAATTCTGGAGCAAGTTCCTTCACATACACAAAGAAGAGTGTAATTTAAAACGTTTTTTACGCATACGCCAACGTGGACCTGGACAAGGCACAAGTTCTTTGCAACTAGCACTTGCATCAGGAATCGTTTTCCACAATGGAACTGGAATATAGACAAATACTTTCTCTTCTTTTTTCCAGCTCCAATAGCAGGGATCAATTTTCTTGTGGATAAGGCAAGGCACTTCGTCCATATCTTCGTTTGTTTGTAGAATGGTCCGCTTCAGATGTTGATTCAGTTTCAGTGCATCTTTAGTTGGTGAGATCATAAATTAAGGTGAGATGTTTCGATAGCTTTATATTCATATTAAATCATTCCGTCTGGCTATAATTAATTGTTATATAATTT
>JALPQI010020814.1:0-12892 GCA_025490895.1 Thaumatotibia leucotreta | reverse complement strand
GGAAATAAATAATTTAAACAAATTGTTGTTATGATAAAAAGTACTGGAAATGTTAAAAAATATTCAAATCGGCCTAAAAAAAAAGAAAAATTTTTTTTTTTGGTGGAATTGACATAAGGTCTCATAATATTTTGTGTTTATTTTGATGTCTAGAATGCATAGTTAAAATCTTTCGCAGTGCTCGCGTAACACCGTGTATAATTATGTACCTATGCCAAAAATATGGAAATCCAATTTCTGCGAAATAACACATGACCTAAATAATAATATGCCAAAATAGTTTCTGGCAAAGTAATATTCTAAATATTGTTAACAAAAATTGATTATGCCAAGTCTCTTATAACATAAGCGTTTCGAAAAAAAAATGCCATATAGAGGGATTAGAGGGAGCCCTAAACAGACAGAGAGACAGACAGACATACAAACAATGATTTTGAAACTTTACAAAATAAACACACCTTCAGGTGGGCATCAAGTCATGTGGTAATTCTTTATGTATGTCATAAGAAAAGTTATAGTAACTGTACATTGCAAGCACTGCACATCCCCCCCGACAGCATTAAATATAATTGCTGTACCCACGATCACGCCGTTTGTTAGTCGTATACCTCGAAATCACAAAATTCTTGTAGCTTTACACCTATTCGCGTTTCGCCGCGATAGCGTATTTTTTTGTAGCATGAAATATCTGTGGTATATTTTGTTACTCGCATATATTTTTAATAGATTTTTACAATAGTAGCAAATTTTGATGTAGCATGTATTATCAATAGCCTATTTAGTTAGCCGCATTTATTTTCAATAGATGTTTGCAACAGTAGCAAATTAATACAATAATACAGAAATGTTCCCTCCGTGTGAACTTGAGTCATTTAAAATTGCCCCGCTGACTATAAGTGGATCCAGGTTCAGCTTCCATCTTCGCGAAATGCATAATACCAAACTAAACTACAGACGAATAGGAAGGAAATATCGCGATATCATCATCATCATCATCATTAAGCTAAAAGACGTCCACTGCTGAATATAGCCCCCCCCCCCCCCCCCAAATATTGCCACAATGACCGGTCCTGCGCGACCCGCATCCAGCGGACTCCTGCTACCTTCACCAAGTCACCAGTCCACGCTGCGCCTTCCAATACGTGGCCGCCACTCGGGGACCTTTCCGCTCCAACGGCCATCGGTTCTACGCCGCCCACTGCAACTTAAGTTTCTGCGATCCGGAGACCTATATCTTTTACTTTGGTTCTACACGATATGTAATAACGCGTTACAAGCAAATATCTATTGAGGTGAAAAGCGATTACAATGAAAAAAGGCAAGAAAGTAAATATGCTAAGAATTTTATACACCATTGTAATTGGCTACCAGAAATAATTCTACTAGAAAAAAAAACTGTTAAGAAATGTTGAGATCGCGGCGAAACGCGAAAATGTGAAAAGCTACAAGGATTTTATGATTTCGAGGTATACGACTAACAAACGGATAACGCTGACTTAATACACTTATTTTAATTACTTTATTCGTTAACGTTTATACGTCCGTAGCTGATACTCTTCATGCGTTAGTTTACAATAAATTATATCATAACCATAGATCAGTGATTTTATTTATCACATCCACCATCAAGAATGGGGCAAGTGTTGGGCTCGTACGGTAACTTAAACTCAGATCACATCATCAGTCTATAATTAGTCCACTGCTGGACAAAGGCCTCTCGTATTAGGTACCTAAGCATACGGATGCATTAGGAAGTAAATAGGTACCCATAATCGCCACGCAGGGCAAGCTGTTGCCCATCATCCAATATTCAATAAATAATGGTCAGTGACACTTCGAATCCCTTAGTTGACTATTAGGGCACCCACGGGAAGAGTTGGGGTGGTAACAAATGTATTTCTATTGCCATCACCACACGGCCACTCAACTTATACTCATTACATACCATTTTACAAGAATCAGTTGTGAAATTCAGACGGATGCAAAATAATATTTTCTGAATCAGAGTTCGCTTATTATAATAAGAATTGTTTCCCAGCGGAAATACTCTAGATCTTTAAGTTCAATGGGTTCAAACAAGTTTTAATTTCTTAACAAGCCATGTGGACAGCACAAAAAATATTTTAACTACCTACCTATTTGCAGAAAGTATATTTTAAAATAAATATACAAAACCTTGCCTATCAATAATTATGTTTTCATCACACTTGCTGTCTAAGCGCGCCATTGATTGCGCGCGCAGCGGGAGTAATAGAAAAGTGAAATTCCCTAGGGAGTAATAGAAATGTCAGTACGTCATTTAATAATATTATGTCTTAAAATTATTTTTTTGCTTGGCAAGTGTGATGAAAAACATTGTATGCATCACGGTCGGTAAGCGGAATACTAACTCGAGTTATAAAAGCCCTCCGCCTAGCGGCGTCGGGCTTCTAACACTCTCGTAAGTAATTCCGTACTTACCTCCCTTGATGCACAATGTACTATTACACATAGGTAAGTAGGTGACTATCAAATTTGCTCAGTGTATTTTACAGGGATCTGTTACGAATTGAAACGGTCACATGTACAAAAATCATGCATTCAAACAAAGAAAAACAGGTGGGCAGGCAAATCGACAGGCAAACTAACTTTCAGCCAGGCTATGAACAGGCACAGAGACGAACAGACAAACAGATCTTCTGATTTCATTAACGTGGAGGTTTATTTAGTTTTTAGGTCATGAAGACTTCAAATTTGAGAATTTAGGTATTCAGTTTAAATCAACGTTTTCTTCCGTATGGACCAACAGACACACAAACTCACTAGGAAGGTGATACGTTGTTTCCTGTAGTTGATTTTTATACGTATATAATAATTATGTATGTATTATGAATTAAAAAACCCACCAAGTGCGAGTCGGACTCCGTACCATTATCAATTTATCATAAAAAATACAGTTAAAACAACCTATCTCAAAAACTATAAGAGATACATCTTGTCTCTTTTTCGTTAATTAAATACGAGTATATGTATTTTACCATCTCTTTTACGCATTATGAAGTATGAAGATAAGTGTTTGTCAACTATCAATAAATTGTAGGAGGTGTATGGTGTGAAGTATTTATTTCGCTCATTTTGTTAGAGTAAGACGTATCTTTACTTATATATCATTGGCGGTTCATACAACACAATCCTCACCAAATATCATTACTTCCGAGTATTCCATTTATTGTTTCCGAGTAAATTGGATGTGACGGACAGACACGGACAGAGACGGACATGACTTGACGAATATAAGGTTTTCGTTTTTTGCAATTTTGGCAACGGAACCCCAAAAACAGTTTGCTAAATTAGGAGACGGTTATGAATAAAGGGGTTATAATCTTCTATATCACTACATAATATAAAACAAAGTCGCATTCTCTTGTCCCTATATCCCTATTGTATGCTTCAATCTTTACACCTACGCAACGGATTTCGATGCGTTTTTTTAATCGATAGAGTGATTTAAGAAGAGAAGGTTTTAGGTAGACTATAAAACTTAAAATTATTTGAATAAAATAGTCTGCAAGTATAAAACCTGATAGGTTATCATTATAGGTCCATAAGAGATTGCCTAATCTAAAATCATAATGCCATGTTCATACCTACGTACAGATTAATAAAATTAGGACTCCAACTATTCAATATGTATTTAAGTATTTGTATGTATCTATTCTATATATTACATATTTTGTAGTTTAGTTCTCACACAAGCCTTGATGGAGTTTATTGTGGCACTAGGTTGATATGTGTAAGATGGTCACATGCTAAATATATTTATTTGTTCATATACTAATCGTCCAATAATAAAGAAATATTTTTTTTAAATTATGTTGTTATTATTCGAAACACGACAAAACATAGCTATATAAATATTTAATTATTTTTAGTGTTTCTTGTTATATCGGCAATATTTTAGGTAGGTACAATCAGCAGCAGATATTGCTTAACGAGTAGGGTGTTCACAATGATCTTAACACACTCTAATAGTCGTGCATAGTTTATTTTGAAAACTCTGCCCGCTTAGCAATATCTGCTGCTGACTGTACATCATCTGAGAAAATTTCAACTAATTATCCATTAAATACATATTGGTGATAGACAGACAGATGGACAGACAGTGAAGTATAAAGATGCCCAGGATCGCGCAAAGAGGAGGAAAGGTAGGTACGGACCCTGGCAAAAGCCGGGATAACGATAGGTAGAAACAGAAGAATAGCCTTCATAATAATATTACAGAAACGTGATTAAACTTAATGTTTGTACAAGTTATTTTCCAGTCATCCTTGTCGCACACGCATATTGGCGCGACTGGTGCGAGCAAGAGGGGAAGAATAGTAGTAGTAGTAGTAGTTGCATTTCGATGCAAGTGCAAAAAAAAAAAATTTTTCCACGAGGATGAAAGTCAATCACCCGAGTTAAAAATAAGTTTTTACACGTGTATCGAACGACTTTTCTCATAACAAGTGCCTTAAAAAGAGAAATTAACGTACGAGAAGCGTGCGCAAAATTTTACTTCTCCGCACTAGTTAGGAAAAGTAAGTTACGCAGTCAATAAAGCTAGCTCATATCACAATAATATAGGAGGCGGGGACTTGACGCTAGGTAGGTCGACTTGTGGAGGAATGCCCCATGATATTAGTATAATAAATATGTTGTTTGATATCAGCCTAAAACAAGCCATAATATTACCGCGAGTTTTTTTTTCATCGTTTGTTTTCAAATTGTTCCAGTAATATGGTTTCTAAACCAGAGCTACTTTACTTTTTATTTTAATTGCGAGAAATTAAAATATACTAATTATTCATAGGTACACAATAACACGATAATTTTAACTGTGACTCTGCTCGGTCTGAGACGCTCATTTTGAGAGGTTGCCGACAGTATGCAGCGCGCAGCGCCGTCTCACATGGTGATTGGTTGATTTGAAAAGGTAATGTCTTTGAGTGGACAGTTTGAATGAAATTATTTGAAAATATTACATGCGTAGCTAAAACTTTAGTATTGCTTTGTAAGTCTAATGACAGTAATGACTGTTGGAATATGTCAAGTGAAAAGTATATGGGTATTGTTATCTATTACATATTATAGATTGACAAGTAACACACCTATAACATACTGAATACTTTCGCTGTCCTGCAATATATGTGTACCTACACATAGTTATTTAAGCTACAGTTAGTCTCTAATACGACGACATTTAGGTTCATATGATATGAATTCCATAATGAATTATACAACTCTAAAAGTAGTAAACACTCACTGAGTATTAGTTGCACAAATAATTGGGGTTTGATTGGTGGAATCTGATGTTTCAGGCTCGTGAGTTTGGTCGGTCTTAATATCCCGCCAAGCTGCTATCCTCCTGAAATTGTCACATTGGTGAATTTAATTTATTATACCTCCCTATCTGTTCTTTTTATTGAAATTAATAATAACTGACAAAGTTCGTGTCGCAATTGGCAATAGAATAAAGGTAATAATATGTATATCTACTACAGAATCATTTGAATCGTTACCTAACACAAAGATTAGCTGGCAAATTTAATGTGAGAGTAAAATGTGAGAGTGTCATAAATATAGAAGAAAAAATGTTCTAACTACTTTAAAAGCGGCTCGGGTATTCCGATAAACTCTTATCGCAGTACACGTGAGTACAGTTGTACTTATTAAATAGGTGTTTTAACTATTACGCTTCAAATTTTAAATTTTCGCTACGGCGAGATACTTACTATGTGGTGCCATGGTGAAGGAGTAACCCCGCTTCTACTCGACGCTTTTTCTTTTCCCCCCCAGATCAACGGTGTTTTCGGTACTCATTTTTATTCGTTCTGCCCATCGTTGTGGGCATGTTTATGATATCGATTTTATTCGAAACGAACACTTTTGCCTTGACTTGTGGAACAAAATTGCAAAATGTTGACTCATAGATGACATTGACTTTGCTGTGACAAATGAACAAAATATTTTGTGACCACTTACCAAAAAGTATTTTACGCGTCCATTTAAATTAAAGTCGTCAGCCTCGGTAGCCGAGTTAGTTGTGACCCTATCTATGAAGCTGGAGGTTCCGGGTTCGAATCCCAGTGAAAGCATTATTTTGTGTATTTTTTTATCACAAATATTTGTTCC
Organism: Thaumatotibia leucotreta; assembly: GCA_025490895.1. NCBI lineage: Eukaryota > Metazoa > Arthropoda > Insecta > Lepidoptera > Tortricidae > Thaumatotibia > Thaumatotibia leucotreta. The sequence goes on along the minus strand of JALPQI010020814.1, from coordinate 6,739 downwards.
TTGATCGTGGCTATCTATGTGTTTAAGTATCTGTATGTAGTTACATGATATGTATCATCGCTTATTTCTTATTACCCACAACACAAGCCTTAATTTAAGCTTAAGATGTCCCGATATATTTATTTGTTTATTATTATTATTAATTTATAGCCACTTATTTTATTTATTACCTCTCAGATATTAATTAGTACCTATCATATTAATGTGCTCCTTTCTTCCAAACTGTTGTACAAGTTACGCTAAATGAGAATTAAAGTGAGCATCATAGTTAGATACAAAAGTAGCTACCTAACTACCTACTGGCTGTAATTCATAAAAAATACTGACCGATATATTGTATTTTGAGATCCGACCTGGCGAATCGAGGGATAAAATTTTACCGGATATTTTATTTGATAAAAACAATAAGCCCCCTATTCATAAACGTTTGCTAACTTAAAAAGCCGCTAATAATTGTTTGTCCCGTTTGCTCTGATGGACACATTGTTAAGACCGAAAGGGACAAACAATTATTAGCGGCTTGTTAAGTTAGCAGACGTTTATGAATAAAGGGGTAACAACATACCTATTTTATGAATTACGCTTACTTTTAATAATCCATCTATTGACCGAATATATTACTAATTAGTGAGGTCATTTAACTAGCAGTTTTAAAGTGACATCTGTGATGGATATGGTTAAACTTACCTTGTCATCTGCCTCCATGTTAGTTTTCATGGATAGTATTATTCACGCACATATACAAAGGCAAAGAGCGAAATTGTATCAATTTTCAAATTGATAATTCAGAAATACTATACCACTTTTGGACTTTTTTTTACATACGCGCCATCTACGGGATACGTACAACTTACTAGCAAGGTTCAAAATTACAAAAAGTCTACTAATTAACAGAGTTAATGTCGACAAATTTGTATGAAAATCGCACAGGGACATCCACCTTAATAAAATTTTTTTTTGTGTATTGAGGCATCAAAACATCAAAAAAAACTAAAAAAAAAATTGTTTTTTTTTGCAGATTTGACAAAAACTCACTTAACATTTTTTGCTTCTTTTAGTCTCAGGAATATGCTGTTAAAATTTTTCCCTTTCCTCACGGGCACCTTGTAGATAAATAGAACGCAAGAGGCGGCCAGTTATTAGACGAGTGGCTAGTTGGCAAATTTCCAGTAACTAGCCATTTACCTCATACAAAAACGAGTTCTCTTCACCTATTTAATTTTTAGTTTAAGGTGGCCAGTAACTAAAACGTGGCCAGTTATTAGGTTTTTACTTAAATATACCTTCTACTAAAATGAACTTTGTTAAATATATAAATCATTTTATAACAAAGGATGGACTGACAATTTACCCTACTTTTGTGTAATACTGTATTACAAATGAACCCGTCCGCTGCACCCACCTTCCTACTATCCTTAATAAAGAGTAATTTGCAGTCTGACGACGCCGTGAGCCCGGACCGGCTGTACGACCTGGTGGCCGTGGTGGTGCACTGCGGCTCCGGGCCCAACCGGGGACACTACATCAGCATCGTCAAGAGCCATGGCTTCTGGCTGCTCTTCGATGATGATATGGTGGATGTGAGTACATGACTTTAAACCGCGATTAGAACGGTATTCGAAAGTACTGTTGACATAACAGTGTATTAGTCAATCTAGAATATATTCATAGTTATAGTCATAGTTTAAGTGCAGAGACTTACAGACAAAAGATTAATTAGGTGATCTCTCACTACATCTATAAAAACAACTATTTTCTTGGTACTAAATGTTGTGTCATTACTTTCGAATCCCGTCCTGATTCCGGTTTGAATCAAATGAAGTGTATTATCAAACCGTTTGAATGTAAAAACTTGCATTTTTGTGACAGTTATAAGTTATAAGACGATTCCATAAAAGGATACCCACCCAATCATATTAGTAGAATGGGCTAGAACATTTTTTCTAATAAACTTTAACATTTTTCTCCTGGGTGAAGAAACAGAATAACAAGAAATTATTAATTCGTCCCAAAACTTGTGATAGTTTAACAGTATCATTTTCATTAAATTTGGTGACATACCGTCTGAGTGACAGGTTTCGTTTCAGACGTGGCCTCGAAAAGATTAAAACACAGAACAATGCAGACCTACATGCATCTTCATTAAAGTTCAACTTCTATTTTGACACTTGTGTAACATGGCGTGTGTTCAGACACACGCCATGTTACACAAAAAAATGTAAAAATGTAAAATGTGTGTTGTAATTTAATTTTATATAATCATATCATTGTCATATTCTTTTATCTATTTATCATAGCTTTGCCTTATAAGGATTAACATATTTTTATTTTTTTCAGAAAATAGACGCGTCCGCGATAGAAGATTTCTACGGCCTAACTTCAGATATACAGAAATCGTCAGAAACGGGATATATACTATTTTATCAATCTAGGGATGCTAGTTGTTAAGTTTAACTAATTTAATTATTTATATAATACGATAGGTTAGCGCTGAGTACGTTCTTTGATGTGCCTCGTTTGTTAAAGTTGAAAGGGCATAATAAAATTATTGAAATATTGTTCAATTCCAAACATTGAGATATTCCTCTTTTAGATTTCATTTGTAAATAAATATATTTCATTTCAAAATATTATCTGAATCCAGTCTTATTTCGGCGGATCATCTTTACAGTGGGTGGTTACACACTCGTATTATTATTTTTCCCCTCACTAGCTCGTAAAGCGCTCGATTATCCTTTAATACGAACGTGTAAAAACGCATATTATTCACTTGTGTGGCAAAGTAATGACCTTGGAGCGTAGCGCGAAGTAGCATTAACAAAACGTAAAATGCTCATGGAAATCGTTCCATATTAATGATAATTAAATAATTTGTTAACCTAACACTAAATTTTGTTAAAAATTTTGTTAAAAATTTAGTGTAAAATACAAACCTTTATTTTACATAATATGATAATTTTAACACATAAATCCTAAAATTCCAAGTGAATGATGATAAGATGACTGGATGTAATCACAAAACGCAGAAAATGTCAACGTCAACATTGTCAATGAATATTATAGATATACTAAACAACTTTCAGAGTGTTTTGTTATAATTTTGTAAAAATAATGAATGAGAATGATTTAATAATGCATTGGCGTTGGTGTGCAACTACAGGAATGTGTTAAAATCGTGCTGCGTTTACTTTTTCGTGCTAAGTTTACTGCGACAAAATCTTGCATTAAATACATGACGCATTTGGAAAATTATTATCACTAACCTGATGATGATTGTAATGTGAACAAATAATTACCTTTTTTGAGTTTCCTCGCTATAGTGAGGGGAAAAGTTTTATGTTACACACGGGTGCAAATGTATTTTACTTCTCGTATGTTAAAACACTCGCTGCGCTCAGGATTCTATTTTAGAACCAACTATAGAATCCTTTCGCTTGCTCGTGTTTCAATTTCATACTCGCGGGTAAAATACAACTTTGCACCCTTGTATAACAAATAACTGTTATCAAGGCCAGAACAAAACGTACTACACTATTATGATTATAATTATAACACTACTTGACTTTGTTTGTATATAACTATAATGATAATGACTTAATCACAATTGTGTACGCCTCACGTTTTTATTTTAGTTTCGATTAACGCTTAATGCACTGACATAGAGACTAAACGTGGATTTTAGCATCCAACTCGGGAAGACTACAGTGTTAATGGTTTTCACTTGAGTAATCTTCGGATAGTAGCGTCTAAACCACTAATTGGAGTTCGAGGCCAAAGAATCTACGAAAATATTGCCACAACAATGAAATGTTCTTACAATAGTAAATCCTTATTTTCTAAAAACAGACGTTGAGATATCTTATTTATTGGTAATTTTAATTCTTTAATTTATAGAAACAATATTATTTACTTATTTTCACGTAAATATGAGATATTTTAATAAAAACTTAATTATCCGCAATTATTAGTAACAAAGTTGATATTGCGCTGGTATCACCTCAGGTGTTAATAACATTTGGTACAGCAATTTAACTACACATAAATTTAAACCCTATTTCTGCATACGTTTAGAAAATTGCAGAATAATATATTGTAGCGTGCTTTATGTTCACATTTCGTATTCGTAAAATTCCTTTGGCCTACAAATTTCTTTGGCAGTGCTATAGTTCTCCATTTAAATTATCATACAGATCTAACGTATTGTTTTCTTCCGTAGGTTGTTAACAATGTGACCCACTTGGTTCAGCCATGTTTAGCTTCGCTATACACCCCATCATCAAAAAATTAAATTCCAAATGAAATATACTGGGTGAAATGATATAAAACGCAATGATACAAAATCATATTTTCTGGATCTACTCATGATTACAGCCAAGTTTTACTATGGGACCAGCCTTGAAAAAGTTACCACTCAGGAGGATAAGTGATGAAGAAGACAAATAAAATACAAAAAACCGGCCAAGTGAGAGTCGGAATCGCGCGCGAAGGGTTCCATACCATTATCAGTTTATTATTTAAAAAATACAGTTAAATCAACCTACCTCAAAAACTATAGGAGATAATTTAATCAAGTACTTTGAGAGCTGATATCTCGAAAACGATTTGCTTAAATAAAAATAAGATTTATAAACCTTCATATCATTTTCAAAGACCTTTCTATTAATACCCCACACGCTTATATACAACTTCAAAAAAAAATTCTATCCCTCAGTTACATGTATGGAGGACCCCCACCCCAATGGTTTTTTTTACAATTTAGTATCATAATCCTGTAGCGGTTCATACAACACATATCCTTACCAAATTTCGTTACTGTAGCATCTATAGTTTCCGAGTAAATCGGCTGTGACAGACGGACAGACGGACATGACGAATCTATAAGGGTTCCGTTCTTGGCGACGGAACCCTAAAAAATGCTTTCATTTTACATTTCCAAATTTCTTTCCCTTAATTTTAAGCCGTAATAAGGTAGGGGGCTTAGTAATTTAACCATACCTACTGTTTTAATAAATATGGCACGCTGTCGTTTGTATTCACTGGTAATTCAACTTCTATTTAAAATAGGCTTTGAAACGTTGGCTCTTATCATTTTAAGATCTTTACAAGAAAATTTTGTCATTTTTATGTGAGAAAAGAAAAGTTTTTAAATATTTACGTGTTTTTAGTACAATCCTAGTTGTGACAGCCATATTAAACAAAAAGGCGTACAAACATTACGGAGGTGTATAATATTTTTATTATGAATTATTTTAAATAAATTTATTAAATAACAAAAAGGTTGTGGAAACCTGAAAACTTTATTTGACAATGACATAAGAGACTTTGACAGATTTGACAATAACGCATCTGTCGTAGTTTCGTTGGCCTCGAACTCCAATTTCTGGTATAGTCTACGGTTATCTGATTCGGTACATTTGTTTTTTGGTGCATTCCCTCGGGAATTTCACTGGAAACATTTAATGTGGCCGGCTGGGGAGTAAACTCTGTAGTTGGTCCTCATCTGTAGTCTACTCATGAATCATGATTTTATGATTCACTCATAAGAGCCTGTTATAAACTTTATGTATGGCGTACAAAATTGCTAATGTTTTGTAACAGGCGCTTACAATCGAAAACAATGAAGCATGCTAAAATAGTACATTGTGCATCAAGGGAGGTAAGTACGGAAGTACTAACGAGTGTTAGAAGCCCGACGCCGTAGGCGGAGGGCTTTTAATGACTCGAGTTAGTATTCCGCTTACCAACCGTGATGCATACAATGTTTTTCATCACACTTGCCGACAAAAAAGTAACTTTTAAGACAAAATATAATTAAATGACGTACTAACATTTCTATTACTCCCTAGGGAATTTCACTTTTCTATTACTCCCGCTATGCATGCTAACAATGGCGCGCTTAGACAGCAAGTGTGATGAAAAGTAAATTGTATGCTAAATATTTATAAAATTTAAGGGAATAAATGATTGATGATGAGTTTATTCTTCAACAATTAATTAATGTCTCATACTACAATAGGTACATGCAATTTCCAATTACGTACAAAAGGTATGTGATACCTATAGCCACTAGAAATTGAGCTTAGTTGATGTGGCACAGCAAAGTAGTAAAGACACAAAACACGTCAATCCAAAGTAAAAAGTTATGCACAGGCAGTAGGTATCAAGGCCTATCAACTACTATGGGCATACGAGATTTTTCTTAATTTGTCAATGTGTGGGTTGGTATTTCATACCAAAGTTACCAACAATTCAAATAGGATTTTTAAAGTACAGCAACTCTGCTCTAAACTGTCTGACACATCAAATTTGACGTCAATGATTGACGGTCAATGTGTCAATGCTTGTCAATATGAAATTTATAAATTACGGTATTTTGATAATTTCGCACCTTTAAAATTAAAGTGACCTTACTTGAAATTAATCTAATAGCTTGCCATTTCCATTGCCAATGTAAAATATGTAGTCCGGCTCTAAGGAAGCATATTTCCAGCCCTTTGCCTTCCGAGATTCTGCAACCATTTAGGTGTACGCATGGTGCGACTATATTCAGATGCAAACTACTTATATTATTAAGGAGATGGTTACGTGTACGCCTCCCGGAATATCGACGCATGAAATGAAGTGGCCGTCAGAAACTCAGCACCCGTCATGGAACCGTCATACCATACAACCGAACAACAACAATTAGCGGAGAACAACAGACGCCGGCACCGAGTAATTGAACAAGCAAGCTCCAGAT
>JALPQI010020813.1:0-22800 GCA_025490895.1 Thaumatotibia leucotreta | reverse complement strand
TATGGACTTTCTTTTAAACTTCTGCGTTTTAGTAGTGTTTCTTCTTATTTTACAATTTTGGATCACTTAGTTTCCCAAATGGGCCCTATATAACTAGATTACAATATCGATAAACTGTCTCCGACGATATTTTTTTGGCGTTTACTTATCTGTACGAGTAGTTATTTTGATTTCGACGACTTTTAGTCGAATGCTTATGGATTTTGGATTGTTAAACATTGAACACAAGAATTTGTTAGTCCCATAGCTGTTTGAACTACTTAAATGGAACTAGGTATCGTGTAATAGTGGAGACTGATTTTACGATGGCTACTTTATTTCGCGGACAGGCCTTATGATAACGCTGTTGTCCATCATCAATCTTCAAGAAATCATTCACACTTCAATTAATCGATGCTTATACCACCCACGGCAAGAGTTGGGGTGGTGACAAATCTATTCTTAAGGCTTTAAGTAAGTATTTCGTGTCGATAAAAACACTACGGATCCGCATTCAACATAAAAGTCGAATATATTATAATTTATGAACAAAATGACTGTCAACGGCTTTCATTACTCTCCTTTTATTGCAATTCTGACTTTTATCTTCCACTACAAAAAAATGTAAAGAATTTTTAATAAAAGCTCACAGTAAAAGCAGATTAACAACATTAATCCAAATAACAAAGGTCTGCAATTTACATCGTCAATAAAATGACAGAATTCCCCATATACTTCGTCTCGCCATTATACAGGGGGCCATAAAATGCTCCCATCGTTGCAACCGTAAATGTCACATAAATTGTTCGTCAGCAACGCGTCTCCGTGATAGGGCGAGGATGGCCGACGATTGCCGATGATTGCCGAAACCGCCCGAGGGCGACAGATAAGCGTTCGTATTCATGAGGACTTTGTAACCGCTACATCCATTTAATATTTGGAACGGACATCTGTGAAAAATCATTAGATAAAGTTTTGTAAAAAATACATGTTCTAGTAACTACTACTATTTCTTATCGCAATTAATTATTTAGTCTTCATGGATTTTTTAAATGTTTTTTGTAAGTTTACATTTGAAATTACCCTGCCTTTTTTACCGGAATAATCTAAAAGTTCCTCTCAAGTCAGGGTGCAATAATGAATCGAAAGTATCATTTTATATTTTTGATATTTTGCAAGACGATTCGAAAGCGCTTGTTAACTTACTTGAGGAAAGATTCGTTTGCCTTCTACTCTGTACCTGCATAAAGGTCAGAAATATACTGGTTAAAAACATACGTACCAAAAATGGCGATTCAGAATTGTTCGCTTCAAGCCCTAAACTAAATTAACTTTAGCTGCAAACAAACGATTTTAGACTTTACGCCAATGGATTTATAACCATGATTTGACGTCATATGAGCGTGGAAAATTGATTGTAGGGAGACTCGATAAGATTTGTCGATTTTATGACATTTTGTATTGAAGATGGAAAATGGGGGTTGAGCCTTTTTTATTGAGTTTATCTTTGGCAATTCTGAAAGGGTAAAGATATACAATCATGTGTAATGATAAAGGTATACTTTACACAGCCTGTATTTTGACGTAACCGAATATTGCAACAAGACTCAGCCCTCGTAAGCATAAATGCGATAACTAGGTTTTTTCTATTAACCTGAAAATCTATAGGAAATTATAGGAAACAATGGATTGACTTCTTAAAAAATAGTTAATCGCGTTTATTAATGCTGATAGGCCAGCATTTGTTTCTGAATTTAGTGCCTAGGAATGATATTACAATCAATATTGAATTTTATGTTGTCTAACAAAATATTTTTTTTGTTCCAGGTGCAACGATAACTAATGATATGCAATAATCGGATACCCATTTAACAGCAATGATAATAAAATCTGTAATACATGCAGACAAAATGATTGTTTGGAGAAAAATAAAGCTAAATTGTTAAATAAAACATATAAATAAAAAAATAACATTGAACTGTTATAATTCTAAGAATTGCGCGTAACAAAGAACCTGTCATAATCATATCAAAGTTACATTAAATAAAGCTACTAAATTACTAAACAATAGTAAAAGAAATCGCTTTACTGCTGGTTCCCACAATTTACGTCAAAACTCCAAATTACCTACAGTCGGACCAATTGATTTTTACAAGCAAATGAACTTTCAAAATTGAAACGTACTATTTATGTGTTTGAAAGTACTTTAGAAGTAGATTTCACGCATAGCATTTAGAGCACTTCCAAATAATCCTATCCTATCCAAAATCATCTCGAATGAAAATTTTCCTGGTATAAAAAAAACTATAGACCACATAGGCAATTTACAAAACTAAACCATACCGTGGAAACTACAAAATAAAAACATGATATATTATGTTAAAAACTTATTTAATAACTATTAAATAAGTTTTAAACAATATTTTTATTTTGATAAAAGCTTAAGGGGAATGAAAGTGACCGCGTGACGAATACGCTGCGACTGCGCAGCGAGTTTGCCGAGTCAAGAGTTGGAATCCATTATGTAAGTGACTGTCCAAACGGCTGCGCAGCGTATTCGTTATATTACGCGATCGCGGCAAAATCGCGACGCACTCGCGGCGAATTGGTTAGGGGCACGCCACGAACACGCCGCGCGTACGCTTCGCTTTCAAATCGCTTGTAAATCGCAAGTGTATGATAAGATTGATAAGGGGCTACGCTAGCTGGCACGCTCCAATATTTTTCATGTTTTTTTTTTAATACCGCCAACAAGGTATATACATCAAATTAAAGCTTATTAAATACACTATCTTTAAAAAAATATTTAATTTTTCTAGCGTCATGACTACTATGTAAAAACACGACACAAAAAAAATCAAAATCACGAAATTTTCATAAATTTGGTCATAATTAATTATTGGTTGGTTTTAGCAATATGGTGTATGTTTATGCAAAATATGAAGCTTACAAATATGCCTTTAATTTTGTTCAAGAGAGTAATTAGATACATTTAATAGTTCTCGAGATATACTTGATTTTGTTAAACTTGAGATCCACCATCTTTGATTGGCCCATTTGATTTCACTTATAAATGGCAATCTTGCACTTTTGACGTTTTCATAAGCTTACCTAACAGCCGTGAAAAGGAAAATTTGTACCTCCTAATTTTAACCATACCTGTCATACAACGGAAAGCTTGAAATAGCCCGTATGCCTATTAGCTACCACTTTGAGATGTCTATCATACTTTTTTAACATCCTTATGAATATGTCTAACTACTGTAAAAAGGACACTTGGTACCCCCAAATTATTATTATTATTTTAATTAATATAAATTATAGTATAATGAAAAGTGTTTTAGCGTAGATATATTTAGCAGCTCATTGGTTTTATTTAAGAAACATGTTTATTCATCGTTAAAATCATGTGGAGACAAGTAGGTTAGTATAGCGTTTCATGTTTCATAGCAATAAGTTTATAAATTGTTATTTATCTTACATATAGGAAACTATAGGTCTGTATAGTAAGAATTGAAGCTGTTAGCTAATGTACTTATGAATTAATAAAGACTGTTTGTTCCTAAATAAATGAAAAAAAAAAAATTATACCGTTTTCTAATTTCAGACCGACTAGCCCACGGACTATCAGGAACGGTGTAAGGTTAGCACCAGTAGTAGATTTTTTTCTCTCTTGATAATGTTAAGGTGCGTTCAAACTAAAAGAGCATTCGCTGTTCTAACCTCCCACTCTACGAAATTCGATCGGTACACAAAACGTGATTGGTTGATTTCGTAGAACGGGCGCTAGAACAGCGAATGCTCTTTTGGTTTAAACGCACCTTTAGACGATTCGAAAATGCTTACTTGAATAAAGAATAGTTTGACTAAGCTTTCTGAAACTAAACAGACGGACATGGCGAAATAATGTTTCCTAAAAACTCCTGGGAGTCACAAGATGGCCAACGGAGAAGAGGCAGGCCAAAGAGGAGATGGCGGGACGACATGGACGCGTACGACGTGAGGTGGAGGGAACTGGCCATGGATGGGCGATTGGAGAAAGAGAGGGGAGGCTTTTGCCTAGCAGTGGGACACCAAATTGGCTATTAACACAGAATTATGTAGATTTGGATAGAAGAAACAAGTTCATTCATTTGTATGGCGGCCGAGCGTGTCAGATTTTGTACTGAAGGAAGGTGTAAAGGTAGCCTATGATTTTAAATATGTCTCAGGCCCTCGAGTATTCATATTTTTTTGTGTTGTTGCAATTCATATTACTTAAAGAGGCATTATTAATGTTTTTGTTCACTTCAACTTACAAAATTTGACGCCCGAAAGCTGCAAGCTGCGATTAAAGACGGACAACTCAGTGGATTTCACTGAGTTCATTTGACACGCTAAGTAGATACGGTTACTTGATCTATGGTATATAAGACATCTGTGTGGCCAACGGAGCAGAGAGAGGCAGACCAAAGAGGAGATGACAGGACGACTTGGACACGTACGATGTCATCAAGTGGAGGGAACTGGCCATGGATAGGGGCGATTGGAGGATGAGAGGGGAGGCTTTTGCCCAGCAGTGGGACACCAAATACGGTTGACAGTGCCAGTTAGTATAATGTTTTCATTAATGTACTGTTACCGGTGTCACTTGTTAGGTTTAAGAATAGTCTTAAGTTTTTTTTTTTTCGGTTGCCCTGAAAATCAGCGTCGTGGCAAACTAGCCGTGACATATGCTGAGTGGCAATCTTTTTGGTGTGTTTATAATAATATTAATTTCTTTGTAAATATACCTACTTCATCGCCAAGTAAATAATATTCTATTCTATTCTATTCTTAAATAAAAACCTCTACAAATACAACGAAACCTAATAAAAGTTACCATCCCTATCTCAATTGAACAGATTCAATCGAAGTTCCCATAGAAAACGTGTTTCTTTGTGCTGTTGATTACAGAGTCTAAACAATCCTGTATGCCATGCATGGGATACAATACAGGATTGTTTAGAGGGTCAGAAACAAGAGACCACGTGTTCTTTTTAGACCCCTTGTGGTTGTTTCTCACCCTGATGAAAGGTGAATATAATGGTATAACTTTTTACGCCGATGTATACCGATATCTATGACTACCTGCAGGGTGGTATCGAAGACATGAACGGTTTTAAAGTTGTTTAACTATACTCGGTTGTCCCAAATCAAAACCTAGCAAGGGACATTTTTTGTCAAAATACGTTTTTTTAATGTATCTGCCCCAAATGTTGAGCTGCGTCTAATGCAAAAACACCTGTATTTTTATCTCAATTAGAACCAAAGTTACGAGACCCACTAAACCTAGCAAGGGCATTTCTGACATGCCAATAACATATTCAAAATCCTAGTAAGTAACATTTTCAAGTCCAAAAACCTGGCAACTGCATGCTACACTAGGTTTTTGAGTTTGTAAATGGAACACACTAGATTTTTGAATATGGAATTGTCCCTTACTAGGTTAATGATTTTAAAAATTGCCGTAGGGTCGAACAAGGAATTCAAATATAACAATAAATAAAACCTATCAAGTCAGTAATGAGTGAAGTTTGTGTTCTAATGGTCGCCGCTCCCGCGCTCCCTGACTGCGCTTTTTGTCACCGCCCCGCGGGTGTCGTAAGAGTTAACTGAGGAATTGAATTGATATTGACCATTTAATTATCGAAGATCGATGACGGGCAGCAGCGTCATCATAGTGGCCAAAATATGAATAATTTTAACTAAAAATGTATTTTATTTTATTATTTTCGACATGTAAAATATTTAATTTTATGAATAAATGAATATGAATATGGGAACTCAAGGCTTAAGGTTTTAAGTTGGCGACGAGACCAAGATTGTGTTCTAAAAGTGCGTCATTATGGAATTATACAATTGTTCAGGTTTGTTTACAATTATTTTAGTTTCTACTGACGATTGGTATAGTGCGTTATGGTTGTATCGACGACGAACCGACTGAAAATTGTACTTTTTAATAATAAACATAATATTATATAAGATCTTCGATAATTCATAACGTCACTATCATTACGCGCAATATTTGTCGGTATTGTCCATTGTCTCTCTATGGAAGAACCCTAGACAAATTATCAAGAGCTTCAAATTACGACGACGGCACTGATAAAACAAATCATATAATATCAATACTTGTTGCTATTGTATTGTATTTGTCATTTCTTTCTGTTTCTTTCCACAAGTCGACATTAAACGTGCCTATTTTGCGTGGTTCAGTACTTGTTGGGATCTTCACATACACACTTGAATTTCTTCGCAGGTGTATGCAGGTTTCCTCACGATGTTTTCCTTCACCGTAAAACACTTGTGAATGTCAAATGATATTTTGTACAAAAGTTTTTGAAAAACTTATTGCTGATTTGAATGTTTACTGCCGTTTTATTATTTTCGCTTGTAAGCCGATAGTCGCGTGTGTAGTAATGTTTATACACGTGATATTCAAATGGTATGCACAGTAGCAGAAGATGATACCAAAATGTTCTCCTATCAGGATCGAAAGAGCTGGCGATTCTGAGTGAAAAACATATTAATTAAAAGTTACAAAAACAAAAAACAAGTGCGAGACAACTTTGAAAAAATGAGTCATTATGGCAATGACCCTACTGGGGGAAGCCTATAGCTGGGGATACACATGCCAGTAAATCGGGAAAGTAGCTGGTATGAAAGTTACTGGCATGTACGAGTAACTGGCACACTGCGGATACATTTGCAAGTAACACTGGCATGCATACTGTGCCCTTGCATGCCAGTATTACCATCGCGTATACACAGGACAGTTCGTGAGAGTATTTCGTACCTACAACATAGATAATCGAAGTGAATTAAACAAAATTGTGTTATTATTAGCAATTGAATGTGTAGCTAAATTAATAAGAGATAAAAAGAAAAAACGAAGACTGGTTTGGGTAAGAGATTAGATTAGTAACAGGGAAGATTTTGGAGCAAGTAGTTGTCTGCTTAAAGAAATGCGTCAAGAAGATCATGATGGTCACTGAAATCATTTGAGAATGCTCCCAGAGAAATTTGGTGAATTGTTAGGAAGAATTTGAGCCTGCGGCCACAACGAGTCGGCTACTGGCATGCCCGTAGCTGACGCCGCTGTTCACACGTGCCAGGTTAGCAGCCCCCCGCGACCCCTCCCTCATATTGCATGCTAGTAAATCAAATTGCTTGCAATCTACTTGCTTGCCAGATACAGGCATGCCAGTTAGTGTATACACATGACAATAGGTGGCACATGCAAGGAGCTGGTATGCAAGTGTGCCAGTTAAAGGCATGTGTATTCCCGGCTTAAGTCCCACAGTGGACATTTATCGGCTTAGAATGATGTTTTTGGGAAGTATCAATTTGTAGTAAATTGTTAGCAAGTACTTTGCAGCGAAGTTCTGCGCGAAAGAACTGGTAGTTAGTGATTCCAAAATAATTTTAATCCCCTAGATTACAATTAAATAGGGTGCTTTGGGGTCATTTCAAAAGTCGTCTTATGTCGAATTACTGTAAAACACACCATTATTTTTATCATAATCAAGATTTATTCCGAAATTACCCGAGCAGAATTTCTGTAGTTTGGAATTACCCCAATGCACTATATTACAAATTTACCTTAGGCACTATTAAAATCGTAATCCTAATCCGGATTTCAAAGTAGGCATTTGCTTGATTTTGTATTTGAAATTTAAGAGTTTTCTGCTTACAAGCAGTTAAATATACCAATTTTGTACCACTTGCTAGGTTTCAGTTTTGTAATTGACATAACATTTCTATTATTTTTTTGTAATCGGTTGTTAGTAAGGCACATAAAAGTTCTAAAAAGATACATATGTTAAGTTTCAATAGTTTGTCTTATAAAGCAAGTTAAACTTCTCTATATAAAACAAAGTCTTGTGAGATAAAGGTCTCTGCTACTATTTTTTTTTAACAAAATGTTTATTTGCCTCTCCTGTAAAATTTCGCTAAATACACACTAGGCTTTGATCTGGGACAGCCGTACTGTAAACTGAATGCCCTGGGTCTCATTAAAAAAAACCGGCCAAGTGCGAGTCGGACTCGCGTGCAAAGGGTTCCGTACCATTATCAATTTATTATTAAAAAAATACAGTTAAATCAACCTACCTCAAAAACTATAGGAGATAATTTAATCAAACTAAAAATCATTGATAGAGTTTATTAATGTGCATAACATATATTTTTTTCAGAATTTTATATTGCGTAGTTTAAAAAATAGAGGGGGGGGACACATTTTTCAGACTTTGAGAGCTGATATCTGGAAAACGATTTGCTTAAATAAAAATTTGATGTATAAACCTTCATATCATTTTCAAAGACCTTTCTATTAATACCCCACACACTTATGTACAACTAAAAAAAAAATTCTATCCCTCAGTTACATGTATGGAGGGCCCCCACCCCAATGGTTTTTTTTACAATTTAGTATCATAATCCTGTAGCGATTCATACAACACATATCCTTACCAAATTTCGTTACTGTAGCATTTATAGTTTCCGAGTAAATCGGCTGTGACAGACGGACAGACGGACAGACGGACATGACGAATCTATAAGGGTTCCGTTTTTGCCATTTTGGCTACGGAACCCTAATAGACAACTTAGGTACAAATGCCTTATATACCACCAAAGCAAAAATGTATGGGAATAAAGGCCTTTCAATCATGATTTGCTATTTTTATATCCACAAACTTATCAAGATCAAGTTAAAAATTTTTGGGCTATATGACAAAACGAAGAAATTTCCAATCCAATTTCTCATAAAAATGGATTTCCACTTATCCTGTTAATATGTATTTTAAAATTTATTTGAAATCATATTATTTACAGTATTTTCTATAAAAACTTTTACCGGACCCGTATTATTATTTGGCCAACTGTGTATTAATAGGATCTATATCTGGATCCCTAACGTTTTTTGACCTATTTTTACATTCACTAACGTTTTATGTCCGAATGATCATTTGTCCTAACGCTCATATGCCATATCTTTAATTTTCCTAATATCGTATGGATGATTTTTGTTTTCCATAATGCGTTATATCCTAATTATCATTTTCCATATCAATTATTCATCCTAACGTTATATGCAATAATAGTCATGTATCATAATTGTCAGTAAGCCTAATGATCGATAATCCTAATAATCGTATTTCCTAACTCTGTATGGCCTATTGCAGTTTATCCTATATCTGTAAGCTGCTGACCTGACGGGTCAGAGTATAGCAAAGGGGGCGCGGGAAATTTTTTGATGGGGGTGGTGTCATTATAACACGTATTTTTTTATGCTATCGTATAGAGGACGCTAAAATAAGCATGTTTTGTATGGACAACTTGTCTAACTTTATAATTACCAAGATATCCAAAACCAAATTTTGGGTCTATATCGGGTGGCATAATGTTTTTATTTCGAAAAATTTGTCGCATAACAACTTTACGCCGAAAAATGAATGGCATAAACATTGTTGCGCATATTTTTGCTATGCCGAAATTGTTAATCCTAACTTGGTTGTTCCTAAATATTGTTTGTCCTAATGATTTTCGTGTCTAATGTATATGTATCGAAAAATTATTGTGCATAATGGTGATGTTCCTACTATTTAATGTACTAATAGTGATTACCTACCTTTAACTAGCTTTAAAAATATTTTTTTATTCCTTATACTTAACTTATACTTTACTAAATAATTCGCCCTGTTGTCCAAAGAATTTAAGTGAGCAATTTTGACCTGGGAACCGGTCGACGAAGCCCCGCTGCGCGGGGCTTCTATTTCCGCTCTAAGGGATAGAAGGTACCTAACGAACCTATCCAGGTTAAGGTAGGGGATGTTCAGATTATTTCTTTTTTAATGCGGGGGGCTTCGCCCCCCGAGCCCCCCTAATGGGGGGCTTCGCCCCCCGTCCCCCCTTTTTTTTGGCTTTGTAAGTATGAGGATGTGTAAACAATTGATTAAAAATACTTAAGTATTTAAAGACTACGCCATTCACTCCGCCCTAGTTTCGAAACCTAACCAATCCACGTCGGTTTTACCCTGGTTTATTACTTGAACATTTTTTTTAACCGTTCACCCTGTTGTTCAAAATGTTTTGCATGTTGTTATTAAAATGCCTTTTTGAATGAAATTTCGGACATGATAAAAGTAGGCACAGTGAAAATTGACAGTTCGAGTAGTAGGGAAAACAATATTTATTACAATGAACATTAGGATTATTATGCTTTAGGTCATTCGACATTCGAGTAATCAATATTAGAATAAATATGGTGTAGGTATTTTAAACGTGTATGCGCAAAATTAAGTAGGCTAAACAAGTAGTATGCCATGTAACATTATGCCATACATTCTCGGCCAAAAAAATTTAGGACAATCGACGTTATGCGACACGACAGGCACCCCCAAATTTTATTTAGGAGCCAATATCTCTTTAAAATTAAAAAAAAAATTGTGTAACCATTACCGACATTATGATTAAATATTGTTAGGTATGGCTATTGAACACTAGGGCTTCTGTCTCTTAGGACAACAACATTTAGGCTAAATGACATGAGGTGAAACGTTATTAGGGATTTCGAAGAATATGGAAAATAACATTAGGGTTTTTAACAGTTATGGTAAAAAATTATTTGGGCAAGTGAGTTTTAGGACAATCATTACATTATGGAAAATGAGTGTTATTGCAACTGATCGATAGGGCTAATGCCCATTAGTGCAAAACAGTTCGGGCAAGTGATTTTAGGACAAACGATGTTAGGGATCTCGAGGGAGACCCGTATTAATATCACCGAAATATTCAACAACTTCTACAAAAATGTGGCCAGCGGCCCTACTGCGAAAAACGAAATTCGTAAATTTCGAGTTGTCTCTCTCACTCTAATGCCGCCTTCGTTTGTTTGACAGAGAAAAATCCCCGAAATTTACGAATTTCGATTTTCGCGGTAGTAGGCCAGATTAATGAGTTGTCTGAAACTCTCAAAGAACACACTACAAAATCCTCAAATTTCGGGGTTTTTTCTCTGTCACTCTAATGACGCCTTCGTTGGAAAGACAGAGACAAAGGCCCTAAATTACGAGCTTCTGTGTTCGCGCTAGCAGGCCAGGTCATCTTTTTTTTTAATAAATAAATATCTTGGGACATGTTACACAAATCGACCTAGTCCCACGGTAAGCTCAATTAAGGCTTGTGACGTGTGTAGGCGACGATATATATATAATAGATAGATACATATAGATACTTAAACACATAGACAGCCATGCAAAAAACAAACATTTGTAATAAATAAATTCACAAAGAATGCCCTCGCCGGGATTCGAACCCGGAACCTCCAGCTTCGTAGGCAGGATTGTTTGAAGTAATATCAAAAATACACGTAGTGTCTTCGTTCCTATCTGTCTTCCAGTTTCTATCCCGATTTCCGATCGCAAATACTCTGAGATATGCCAATCGACTTGTTTACCGTAAACATGTTTACTGCCCTGTTTACTGCTGTTTACCACCGGTACATAATACTTGTTAACGCGATGCAATCATACTTTATGTTGTGATGTAAAATACTCCCATAAATTTTTAACCTCATCTACATCAATTTGGTGAATTAGACTTAGAAGTAGTCAACTTTGTCTTCAGGGGAAACATTGCCCGAAACTAGATTTTTTAGTACAGATGGTACTACTGCGACAGTACTAGTGCGAGAAATGTATCATTTTAAGTCAGGTCCAAAACTTCGGAGGGCCATCTGCACTAAAAATCGTCGTACGAGACACGTGCAAAAACGAAATTCATCGCCACTCGTTTCGAATTTCATGTTTTTCGCATTTTGTACTATTTTAATCCTCGCTGTCAAACACAAGATATGCTAAGGAGCTAGTTGTAATCATGTGGCGATACATTGCTCCCTGGAATGTTTTATATGAAAAAAAGTAATCGAAATTATCCAATAAATTCATCATCATCATCAGACTATGATAGTCCACTGCTGGATGTAAGCCTCTCCTATTAACTATGCGTATCGCATTAGGGGGCAAATGCCATAATCGCCACGCTGGGCAAGCGGATTGGCGATCCCAGTAATATGTCCACTATGATGACGCTGTCCATCATCAATCTTTTATCAAATAATGGTCAGTGACACTTCAATCCCTTAGTCGACTCTGACGACACCCGCAGTAGGAGTTGGGGTGGTGACAATAATAAATGTATTCTTATATGTTTCAGAAAAGAAAAAAGAATCGGAATAAATTCTAATATTAACAATAATGTAATAAAGAAACATTAGCTATAATAATGATGTTACCACTTATATTTCTTTACCAAAATAAGTGGATCCCTGACGACATTTTATCTCGTACATATATAAGGATCATTAAATGCTGGTCTTTCTTGTTCAGTTTGCAAGAATAATATGGTATCATGTTCAGTAAAATGTAATCTAATATAAAAGATTCTTGAGGCGAAATCGGATTTGTTACTTTTAAGGTAAAACGAATATTTCCTTATAAAACGTAATAAATAATATCATGAGGCAATCGTATAGAAATCGACGTAGTCCCACGGGTAAGCTTCATTAAAGCTTATGTTGTGGGTACTGGGCGCCCATATACATATACATAGAAAACATCAACCACAACTCAGGGACAATTATTTTTACGGACACAAGGACCTTGCCGGGATTCGAACCCGGTACCTCCAGCATTACAGGCAGGATTGATCCTGATCGGTACCGATGCCGACTAGATTCAGAGGCCGGGCCGTCGTGATAAGACTTTTAAAAATAGTCTTTAAATTGGTGTCTGATTGCTAGTATTGCTACGAGATTTATTTAATTTGGCTTGATGTTAGATCCATTTCAATTATTGTTAATAACATTCATTATGAGATAGTACAAATGATATAAGCAGCTTAGAATTTTTTTTAACAGGTATTTTAAATTATTCACGTTTTTTTGTTTTTCTTAATATTGAACAACACTCTTTTTGACTAAAACTAGTGTTGAAGTAAATAAATTTTACACGCTAACTAAATATACAAAATATTTAGTTAATAAATAATTTGACTTGAGTTTTCAGCGTCTACAATTTATACATTTCTGGCAGTAGTTTTCCTTTAAAAAAAAAGTTATGATATAATAATATGCGAACGAAACATCTCCGAAACATTACAATCAGGTGATCTTTTAGCGAAATAAAATTCTGTGGTAATGTTGGTTGGGATTGAGAAGTGATATTCAGCAAAATGACTTTCGGCGATATTAGGAAACCATTTTAACTTAGTACAGCATTTCCAGTCTTTACCTTTTTTTCTGTAAGTACTCCTCTTCTCAGCATGGCCCTTTTAGTTTTCTTATCGACTCATGAGTCATGATAATTTGTGTCCAATAGTGTGATAACAATAGTACCAAGTTCTTTCCATGATGGCGCCAATTCTGGTCGAAGTTGCTTGTGCTTTGTCGCCAAAACAATACAATGCGACGCGACGTCGTGACGCCAAGTATCTTATAATCAACATGTTATGTCATATCACTTTAGCAACCTTGTTAAGCTTTTAGTGGAACAAAGCAATTATCGTTGCTGTATATTATAAAACTAACATTGGATGTCATTTACAAAGAACAAATTACCATATTTTAAGGAACAACCTATTCAATGATTCCCCACACTATAGGATTACAGCAAATAAAAAAAAATATCTTCAGTTCACCAGTTGGGACGGTACCCGAAAAAAAATAGTTTTCTCTTTTTTAACGTACCACTTTGTTGGCATGATTAATATGTATAAGTACCTATACCTGTGCCATTTTGGCCACGGAACCCTAAAAAGGAGGGTGTTCTCAATTCGACTGTATGTTTTTTTATGTTTGTTTCTGTGAGAACTTCCGACCAGTGCATAAGAGGTATATCATTAATACTATAGAAATTGTGTAGGTACTAACGTATGCGGAATGAAATCTGCACAAAGTTTAATATTATATTAAATAAATGATATCATTATTATTTTCTTGAACATGTACGTTTTTTAATATCGATTTTAACAAGTATTCATGCAAGATAAAAACTACTTGAATCCAAAGTGTATAACTTTAGTTTTATGATACTTTATCCATTGATGTCGAAAAAACAAATGTTAGCATTTTTCTTGCCTCTAATTTTATCTTCTGTAGGAAAACTTTTTAAATAAAAATCCTTTGCTCATTATATTTCATATTCTTGTTAATTGGTCTATTGATACTTACTTATTATGCTAAAAATATTTAATTGAAATTAGCTATAAGTCGTTCACCGTGACATCCGTTACTGAAAAAGCAGTGTTTTTTACACTTTTTGATCAAATGGCGAAGTCATATTTTCAAAGTTGTTTATTTTTATTTTCTGTGTTGATAGGCTTGCTCTTTGTTTATGTTTCGTAATACCCATGGTTTGAGGATGTTTTTCATCAATTTTGTTGTCATATTTAGAAGTATTTCTGAGCTCCCTGTTCGATTTTGTGATTCGGGTTAACGTAATTTCCTTTATTCGAGCTCTTTCTGAAAAGTGGCTGTAGCCAAATTGTTACATTACACTAGGGTTTCTAATATCATTTATTGGAAACGAAAAGAATGCGAGATTTTTATAAAACAGTGTTTCAAATCTTGCCTTCTTCTAAAAAATCAGAATCATCGTCGATTTTGGCCTTAGCAAATGTGTCTTGTGGAAAATACATGCAGTTGTGCGACATTGTTCTACTCAATTGGCCATAATTTCTAAAGAAAGATGCCAAACCCGACAAAACTATCAAATTTAATTAACAATTGTATACAAATTAATTTAGCATTGAGACACAAGTTAAATTTCATTTTTTTATTTTGTTTTTACTTGTTCAAAATTTGTGCAAATTTCACTCCGCATACGTTAGTAGCCGTTGTAAGAGTCGACTAAGGGATTGAAGTCTCACTGGCCATTCTTTGATTTGAGTGATGATGGTCAGCAGCGTCATCATAGTGGACACCTTACTGCGATCGCCAATCCGCTTGCCCAGCGTGGTGATTATGGGCATTTACCTCCTAATGCGTCTATTCTCATAGTTAGTCGGAGAGGCCTACGTCCAACCGTGGACTGAGATAGGCTGATGACGTAGTAGCCGTTGTAGGTATTGACACAAAACTATACAAAGTTAGAAAACGTGTTTCCATGACAGTTTCAAATAGGTCACCGGATAATCCGGATGGGAAGTCGGTCAAGGAAATAGGTTGCCAGGGTATACCTAATTTGTTGCCAAAAATAGCCTCTCGCTAGTCGCTACCTTTAAATATACCTAGGTACTAGTCATAGTCATTATTTTATTTTATTTATTTATTTAGGATTACCAACAGATACGCTCTACGCCATACGTGCTCTTAAATCTAGTTACAAAAGTCTTAACTGATGCTTATCGAATTATAGGTAACCACAACTTACAATATTTATTTAATATTTAAAACCAATTCAAGATCAAAAACAATCAATATCAATGAAAACATTAAAAAATAAAGTAAAATTAAAATAATATCCAGTTTGTACTGTTCACAAAGATACAGTAAAAAATATCCATTTCAAAAAACCGACCAAGAGCATGTCGGGCTAAACTCAATGTAGGGTTCCGTAGTTATTAAAAAACGGCTTTGCCGATTATGTACGAAAACGAAACAGATTTATTTTAAAATATTCTGTAAGCCCAACTATTCATGATATTTTTTCAGATTTTTTGATCATCTTGGCCGGTTTTTAACAAAACAGGGCTTAATCGCGTATGAAATATCGAAAATAACCTCCGACGTTTCGAGTACAGCATTGCATTCGTATTTCCAAAGAATTTACGCGATCGATTCCCGTATCATTAAAACAATAAGTTCTCTTTCCACATTTCCTAACCACTTTCACCAAAAGCAAAACTTTGAGCGTAATATGTCACCATAAAAAAACTACACAATAAACCAAAACTTCTCAAACTTTCCACCCCCAGACTTATCCCTGATTGCCGCTATTACGGCTAAGAACCCTTAATTTATTCTACAACTTGGCCACTTTTCAAACTAGAATTACGGGGTCCATTGTGCCCGTGGTGTAATGTCAGCAGTAACTCTAAATGTCCCTGTATTCTAATAATAGAGCACAATGGCTGCCGTAATAAAATGCCCAAGTTAAACAAAAGTAAGACTTTAGGTCGAAAATTGCGTTTCCGTCCAAGTTTAGGGAAGTAGCGGATCTATTGTCAGTACTGTTTGGTTAGATATTTAACTAAATGTAACCCATTTTGCAGTATCTTTGTAGGTACTCGTATTTTATACAGAAAATAAGTTTTAGCAAATAAATACGTAGTTTTGATTTTTCAATAATAAGATACTCAAAGATTGTTACCTAACCAGGTATTTAACTAAATGTAACTTACTACCTACCTAACTTCCTACCTAAGTTATAGTATACAATAAATAAAAGAAAACATATACTTGTTATTCTTTGTACTTCATTCAAATAAAAAAGGTGTACTGCTGAATACTGCACTACTATTCCACATGGGCATTTGATGACAAAGTATAAAGTTTCAAATTGAATTATTTTCTCCTCATAAGGATGCTCTTAATAGGTCAAAACACTCGAAACCTTTCGAGTAATCATCAGTGTAAATAACGTAAGTACCTCGGTTCGTTAAATATCTTAATAACATTATGTAAATATTTTTTTAGTACAGATGGTGTGTTTTTTAGGCTAGAGTGCGAGAAGTGTGTCATTTTACGTCAGGTCCAAAACTTCGGAGGGCCATCTGTACTAAAAAACGTCGTACGAGACACGTGCAAAAACGATATTCGTAACTCGTTTACACATCGCCACTCGTTTCGAATTTCATGTTTTTCGCACTTGTGTCGTAATGCACTATATTAATTTATTTATACTGACAGTATTGCATTGCAGCCGTGCAAATCCGGGCCGACATACAAGTAGTAAGTGTTTTTTATATATACCTACAGCGTACGGCCCAGATAGCAATTACCTTGATAAACCATAATATACAGTACCACAAACGTCGAAATTCGTAAATGTCGGGCTTTTGTCTCTGTCACCCTAATGAAAGCGCCATTAGTGTGACTGGTATAGTCGAAACTCGGTATACAAATACATAGTAACAAATTGCTCCGCTGTCAGCTTATGCTAGGGCCACACGAAGCATGAAACTTGCCTCACGCATAAAAATCGCTGAATAGCCGCCGAAGAGCACAAAGGAATTGATTGCCTGCGCCTGCGATTAGGCCGATCCGTAAGCTGTGTCCACACTGTTTATGTGTGCAAATTGTAGGGGTCAGGGACCGTAACCGGTATTTTACAAAAACCTCGAAATAGCCCAATATTTTAAAATATTTTATACTCTATAAATTTTAAATATTAGATGTCATATACCAAAGAAAAACGACCAAGATCACCTAATGTCCGAGGTGGGGATCGAACCCACGTACTCGGCTTTCGCGGCTGATGCCTGTACCCCTCGGCCACTCGGTCTTAGCAACCACCGGTCAAATTTCTCGGGTATATGCAATCCCTTACAAGGCTAGGTGCCTTTGACCTATATGTTTTATACTCATCACACTTGCTACCTAAGTGCGCCATTGTTTGCGCGCGCAACGGGAGTAATAGATGAGTGAAATTCCCTAGGGAGTAATAGAAATGTAAGTACGTCATTTAATAATATTATATCTTAAAACTTATTTTTTTGTCGGCAAGTGTGATGAAAAACATTGTATGCATCACAGTCGGTAAGCGGAATACTAACTCGAGTAACACTCTCGTTAGTAATTCCGTACTTACCTCCCTTGATGCACAATGTACTATTATGTACTGCTCAATATTTTATGTAATTTACAATATCATATTTTGAAATTACTCCATTAACTTACAATTTATATACCGAAGAACGAAAAAGAACGAAAAAAGAACCGTTCTTTTTGTATGGAGAAAATAACGGTTCCGGTCCCTGGTAGGGGTGTAAAGGCCAAGACACACCGAATACGTTTTCAGCACGTGCGGATGTTCGTGGGTGTTGTATCGTATGTAAATGTCATATGAGATGGCACACCGCTTGCGTGGCGTGCACGCGCGCGTGCCCAGCAAACGATGTGCCATCTACTACGAGTATGACATTTACTTAACATAGCTACAACGTACGTTTACGTGCTGCACACGCAATCGGTGTGGCTCGGCCTTAAAGCTGTGGCTACATCATCTCAGCTAAGACATCCACTACTGAACATAGGCCTCCCCTCTGGACCTCCACATGTACCGGTTAGATGTGACCTGCATCTAGCGTGTCCCGGTGACCTTCATAAGGTCGCCTGTCCATGTTGTGGGTGGACGTCCTACGCTGCGTTTGCCTAATTAGTGCTCCTCTCGAGCACTTTTCGACCCCATCGACCATCTGCTCTGCGTGCAATGTGGCCTGCTCATTGCCACTTCAGCTTGCTAATCTGGAGGGCTATGTACTATCGACTTTCTGGAGAAAGAGGGACTCTTTATGTGGCTACACTACCGAAATAATATTGGTTATCTGTAATTGCGTTGAAAGTAGGGAATAGTGACCCGCGTATCGTTCCGATCGAGCCTTAGGCCCTACGAACAACAAACGTGTTGCCTCTCTCTCGCACTTGTGAATTCGTACGTAAGTGTGACAGAGGGGCAACACTTCGTTCGAGAAAGTAAGGGTCTCCCTAATTCAGTCGATGTGGAATCGGCTTAAGCCTGGCATAAAAAGTTATGTCGACCGCATAAGAGCGAAAAAGATGACGACCGGCACGGATCGGCACGTATCGGCTTGGACGACGCGGCTTCGTATTTTTCGACACGGCTCCGGATTTTTCAACGCGGCTTCGGATTTTTCAACGCGGCTTCGGATTTTTCAACGCGGCTTCGGATTTTTCAACGCGGCTTCGGATTTTTCAACGCGGCTTCGGATTTTTCGCCGCGGCTTCGGATTTTTCGCTCTTATGCCGTCGCCATAACGCATTTTCGCCCGACTCCGCGTCGATTGATTTGGAGAAACCCTAACTCTTATCTTATCTTATCTTAAGTCCTCGTTAATAATGCGGGTGCAGCTCATGGTACAGCTATTGACCGCATCAAACACAATATTGTGGTAAATTACTAAAACAGCAAATATAAGTCAGTAGTTTATAAAATCTTCGATAAAAACAAATCCAATATCAAGTAAGCATAATCATAAACACTGTTTATCTCAAAACTTATTTTCACTTAACTTTTTATAAACGTCGATAAAGTACCGTCTATCTTCCCAATAAAAACCCTTTTATATTACGAACGTTTATTTACGACACTGCTTTTGTAAAACGAGCTTTTTTCGAAATTAATGGGGTCGATAAACATGTCACGATTGTCACCTTTTGGCTTAACGGCATAATATTTAAGCGTGTGTATCTACAGTACATACTCGGACAATAGGTATCATAATACCTACAGGTAAACTCGCACTGTTCGACAAAATAAAAAAAATAGTAAACAAATATGGCGGACTTTCTATTGAATTTTACGTCTTTGACACATATCGTTAAATTGACTAAAAACGTATGTGGACTGAAAGTTTAATGTTTTATGTTGGACATAAGACCAAGATTGTGCTCTGAAAGTGCGTGATTATGAAATAATGCAATTTTCGAGGTTTATAAATATAAATAAATAATAAATATCTTGGGACATCGCACACAAATCGACTTAGTCCCACGGTACCTAAGCTCAATTAAGGCTTGTGATGTGGGTACTAGGCGACGATATATATAATAGATAGATACTTAAATACATATCGACGCTGGAAAGGAGAAATTGGATAAGCGACACTTTTGAAGATATTGAGTTATATACACCGTTAGAATCGGCGAATTTTTCTGCGTCGAATGAGCTAGGTTTCGCATCCATCTGACAACTTTTGTGTCGCTTATCCCATCGGTGATTTAGAGAACTTTCGACCATTTTTTATTACTAAACGACTTGGTTTTTGACAACTTTTAGGAAAATGGAGATTAGATAAAATAAAATTCAACATAATTAATCTTGGATTATTTTACCTATTCGTAATGACAGGGTAAATTTTACTTGGATATTTTTGCTGTGTAACAACTAATCTTCACTTGTGGGTTAGCTATTTCTACCTGTCTGTATTACATGTTCTTATGTCGTTTGGACAATTTTACCTTCATCTTAATTTAAAAATGAGACGGTTAGACAATATTAGGTACTTGACTATGATATCTAAACTATTGGCGTTTATCCATTTTTACCTACAATTATTTATGAACCATTCGCTTCACTAATCCCTTTTTAATACTTACCTACTTTTTGGAATGAAGACCTAAAAATACCTAAAACAGTGTATTTCTTTTTTCACGTGTAAGTAAATTCGTTTACTTGTCACGGAATGTTACTCATGTAATTAAAATGACTGACTATGTTCTCTAAAATAGTTTCTCATTTTAAGTATGTGGATATTTCTTAATGATCATTTTATCAATTTATATATTTTTACTCGAAAATAAAATAAGCCACTTCGGCAGTTAGATAATTTTAACATGATTAATTTGTTATCTGAGTCTCGGGTAGACCTTTTTACCTTCCTTATTTCTTTTACAACGTGTTGGTTAGATAATTTTACCTGAATCAATTTTTCCGACCATTTTGCTTAAGCGACCGTAAATCCTTAAATAACACTTGAATACGTTAAATAATTAAAACATCACATAGAAAACATATTTATGTCCATAAATAATGCTTCCATTATTTGATTTCGGCTGCTAATTAATTTAAATTATTTTTTTTCGAGAATCTCGGCGGTTTTTTGCCTCTCCTGTAAAGTACGCACTGTGTCGCTTATCCAATTTCTCCTTTCCAGCGTCGATATACAGCCATGACCAAGGAACAAATATTTGTGATAAATAACTACACAAATAATGCCCTCGCAGGGATTCGAACCCGGTACCTCCAGCTTCGTAGGCAAGGTCACTACCAACTAGGCTACGGAGACTGACAAATATCTAATGTTCAATGTCAATCTCAGATGAAAAATAACTGACCGTCTAACCGCTGCCCAAAAGTTTTCATTGCATTTGATTTCAAACTCGTAATTACAACTTCGTCAAAGAGCTTTGACATGAAAATATAAAAGCAACCAAAGATTAACCTCATACTCAACTCTGTAAGTAGTCTTAGTAGCATTGTCAAAGGTAAACCTCAGCATTACGACGGACTACGGACCCCCACGGGCCGTAAGCCGCTTATCAGACCCCTCGTGTCCGTAAACGAATACTTTACGAGTATGATAAGGCTTAGGTTTTCCGTGTCAACTTGCATTTGTAGTTGCCGTACCATGACTTTACAAGTATCGGTAACGTTAGGTTTTTATCGATACGTAAATCAGGCCATCGCGCTCGCTCCAATATGTCAGAGCGAGCGCGATAGAATGCATTACATATCGAGCACAGAGACATGGTACGGCTACAGTTTTGTTTTTGGATGTGATATTGCACTTAATTACATTATTTGAAGATACGAAGTAAAGAAATAAGGTAATTAAGTAATCAGTGTAATCATAGGTATATCAGGATGCTTAGCCAAGTTGCCAATCGCTAGCGTAATCGTCAATCGTAAGCGAAAGGCAGCTAACTGTCTTTGTCGCACTAATATGAAAGAGTGACAGAGAGGGAAAACTACGATACGCTACCAAGCGCTAGCGATTGGCAACTTGGCTAAGCACCCTGGTGTTAAAAGTTTTCTACGCAGTTTCGAAGTTGGTTGGTTACACAGTATGATTCATTTGTACACGCTAAAGTATCACAGGTCTTATCAGAGAAACAAAATACATCGCAACTTATATTCTTTCTTACGGAACCATATGGTACCCTGATTTCTAATTCTGATTTATAACAACCAAAGCCTATAGAGGGCTATATTGGTTACTGTGGTTCCATTGCAATAAATATGAAAATAAATTGTAATTCGTTACATTTGCTTCAGTCGACCTTACTAATAATTTTGAAACTCGGAAAATAAATGACTCTTACCATCAACTAGCATAAATGAAAAAAATCCCAAAAAAATTTGAACCTCCATTTCAAAGTCGGCTATACAGAAATCTCTCCGGCCATTTAGAAGTCCATTACGCTAACGATTCCAATACCTAATCAAATACAATCGGAGGCAAATTAAACAGCTAAATGGGGTTTATTTTAGGGGTTTTCTGTTTATTTATGGAATGGGACAAAAGGGGTGACCACACGGCTCATCGCAATACCCAAAAACCTGTTTTTCGTCTAACCAATCCTGAACTACGCGTATACTTAAATCCTTCATATATAGAGGTCAGGATATATGGAGACCAACTCAAAAATTATTCGTGAATTAGCTAATTGTTATAGAAAAGGCAAAAGTGCTTGATAATTTGTATGTAGTTGTCACGTTTTGGTTTTGGGGCAGGATGAGTGAGGGTACATTTTGGGGTGGCTTTGGAGTGATTTCGAGAGATTTTTTATTCCATAAAGTGGTTGGAACGGGTTGTTCGAAATAAAAATGGAATTTTAATATTTTACGCTTTGATGAAGGATTGGTCACTGAACCAATTTTGTAGATTAGGACAAGAATGGTAGATACCTATCAATGCTAAATATATTAAGGTCCTAGGTCCAGTAGGCCATTTTTTTGTCAACACGGGTACAAAGCTTGCAACTGGTGCAATGGTTGCTTGGTACGAGGTTGCCAGGTAACCGACAATGTTTTCAAACAACCAAGTGTTATTGCAGCT